>WOFM01000245.1:0-67719 GCA_011428145.1 Ericerus pela
CCTGTATGGTCAAGAGTAGGAAAGGACAGTTTAAGAGGGAAAGGGGGAAGAACCACAACCGACAGAACACAAAAGGAACCAGCAAAACCAACCACTCTCCTCCAACCATATGCCTATTAGTTTAGGTTAACATTTTAACTTTAAGATTCACAAGCAAATTAACAAATAAAACAAGAGGCATAAAAAACAAAGTTTATATTACTGATTGGCAGTCGACAAACATAACAACGGCCTTCAAATGATGTGATCTATTTTGGGTATGGTACAGCATCAATCCCAAGTTAATTCTGCTGAAGAAGCTCCCCTGATAGATGATTGATCAGCAGCATACACCAATAGTTGAAAAACTTACCAAAAACAACAATTTCAAGCACTTGCTCTAAATGATCCACCTTACAGATAATGTAATATCACATACAATTTATGAATTGTGAGGCCAAAGAAAACTGAATTTCTATTCTGATTTAAAAAAAGGTTTCCACTGATCGATGCAGTCGGATCGATATTATTAAAAACACAATTTTTAATTATACATTGAACTTTAGTAAATCAGTACCAACAACTGTATTGACAGATGACGTGTACAAAAGGCATCACAAACTCAACACTGATCGATCTCAGGCATGAGACTTTGGGAACAAAAACAAATTTACCCATACAATTTATGATTTTGACTTTCTTCGAACATGGCGATAAATTACTGTATTAACGAACAAGATCTGGTGAGAAAATTATAAGATGCCAAAAGAGTAAATTCAGGATAAAAACCCCTACACAGCACGATTCGAAGATCTAATAACGACTAATTAGCCTAACAAAGTAGAAGAACTAAAACAGCCCTGATTTTTATCTCAACCACCACCACATCAAACCACATCATTTTGTACATCGTATGATATATTTTACAGCCAAATACCTGAAAGAAAAAAACAATTTTATTGGCTGTTGCAAACAAGCATCGAATATTGAACAAAAACAGCAAATTCAAATAAAAATGGTTGAGAAATTTAAACTTTAGGCAAAGTAAAAACAAAATGAAGCAATACAAAATACGGAGCAAAGACAAGCCTAAACACGCAAAAGCAAGTATACATAGGTAAGCACAATGATGTGAAAAGAAGACATAATCAGTTTCTAAAAAAAAAAAAGCCTTTCTAAAAAAATAATGATAATAATAAATGTATAGAAATTCAATTAATGAATAAAGTAAGTGATGAATGGCATAATAAAAGGATGAAAAAAGGTGGGAGGGAGAGAGAGAGTGAGAGTGAGAGAGAGTGAGTGAGAGAGAATGAGAGAGAAAGAGAGAGAGGGTAAAACTAAGGTTGTCAATCTCAGAATATGTGACATGAAAAATGTTGCGTGTAAAATTTTTGGTTTACCCCAAAACGGAAAACAACAACAAGTTTAAAAAAATGGAAAACAAGGTTATAAATTTTGTCGAAAAAGAATGGTCTGACCTATGGCTATTTGATAACATGTCATACCTTTTTGAAGAATTTATGAAACAGGACTGCTAACACTCCACCACCGAGGCCAACCAACAGAATTTTGTATTCAGGTTTCTTCTCTTGGTTAACAGCTAATGAAACTCCGATACACATCAAAATGTAATATTCGCATCTTAGGCAATTGAAGTCAAGCTCTTCTTTGTCACCAACTGCGAATGAAAGAATAAATTTTTAAATTTCGTATACTGGGACCCAATTAGGTGCGTTGAAATTTGTATTTTTAAAATGAATGTTCTGTTGGTGGTATGATTTTTTGTTTTTTGTTTTGTATAAACATTAAAATTCAGAAAAACCTATATAAATCTGAAAAATTGTTTTCACCAATTGAACACTTCAACCGTCAAAATCAAATCACACAACATTCATTCCACTGATAAGAAAGGAATGAATGAAAGTGTATAGACAAGAGGAAAATGAGTCAAATAGAGTAGAATGGACCCAGTTTTCATAAGGAGAGTCAGCATTAATGTTTTTTTGTTTCACAGGCTTCGTTGCATGACTGTTTTTAGTTTACTACCCAGCGTGAGGAAGTTTCACTTCAAAAATATGATTCGATTATAGTTAGTCATGAACGTAAGCCATTTTTACGGTAGATATTTGTTAAAACAACCATGAAATTTAGAAGTTACTAAAAATGGAATATTAGGTTCAATAAAAATTTGAAACTTTCAAATGACATATACCACGGAAAGGCCTAATTTTAAACTAATTTCATTTTATCCTCTACTTTCAGACAATAGTTCACAGAATCATTCATTTCTCTTAACCCCCCCCCCCGGAATAGTTTTGACAAAATAAAATTCACAGTTCACTTCACTTATAGTCTAGTCAAATACGAACAAAATATGGCTTTTATTCGAACAAATTAGAATAGTTTTAAGTCATTTTGGGAGTATAAAATAACATACTGAAATTCACAATCCTCCTGCTACCAGCATTCACCGATGTGGTCATGAATATACTCCCAATTTGGTTTTTCACGCTTATCTCCACAAATATTGATTTTTTCAAAAAAGTAGTACAGCATAAAAATGTTTAGCACTAAATTTCCCACAAGACATATAATATTTATTTTAGTGTTTTCCCATCCTTCTTCTCTGCCAAATGAACGTGAAAGTTGTTACTTTTTCACTTAACACTGAAAGTATAAGCAAGGTTGCTATATTCTGGCACCATAACTTCAACTTCTAATGATACAATAATCACGATACATTCATTTTTGCATGAGTGTCAAAATGGAGCAAGCGGTTCCAGTACTCTCAGTTTTTTTTTTTGTTTATTTGTGTTTGTTTCACTTGATGAAATGGAAAATTGTTAGGAAAAAAAGAGAAATACTTGGAAATTTTCCTTGATTTTAATTTCTTTTCCATTCGTACGTTTTCTCACTGACCTGGATTGGCCTCTTATTTTAACCGGAAGCATGAGACAGATACCTCAGTCACCCACCTCTTTGTCAGGTTTGGAAAAACTATAGACAAAATAATTTTGAAATATTCCTCTTTTTTCTATGCCTCATTTTTGTACTTGCAGCCAGTAAAAGAAAGGGAAAAAATGGATAACTGCACATTTAGCCACATTTTATACACAGTACATTCAAACATGAATGCATCGTGAGTACTATTTCGTTATATTAACTCGAGTTATTGCGTCAATTATCACTGTAGTCATGTTTCAGTGCACAATGAAAAGGTACAATCCTTTGTGCCTATTTGCTGGGGAGGGGGATGTCAAAGTACTAAATAACATATTTAGTTATCCTGCCAGTAGGAAGATTCGAACTGCTAACCAACAGGTACCTAACTCAATCATCTCCACAAAAATACAACAGTATATGCACACAGCCATAGTGCTGGTTGATGATAAGGAGAGTATTTGCCACTGATGTGTGTGTCACAATATAATAATTATAACTTTTATTTTAGGAAATTTAATGACAAACATTTGCATGCTGTACTACTTTTTCAAAAAAATCTATATTCGGCGAAATAAAAGTAAAAGACCATATTAGAGAGCATATTTTTCCCCAAATATGTGGACGTTCATGGTGGAGGATTTGTGACTTTTAGTGTGTTATTTTGAACATACCAACTGACTGATTGATGAAGAAACTAAAACTATTCTAATTTTTCTGAATAAAAAAACTTTTTTGACTGGACTATTAAGTCAATTTTTAAATATGTTCATTTTTTCAAATTTTTGGGTCCTATTTCCAAAAGGAAGTCCTCTTATCCAAAAAGATGAACTTTCATTCCTAAATAAGTGCAGAAAACGTTTTATTATGGACCGGATGTCCACAAATAAATAAAAATTTGGTGATTAAGAATAAGTAGCTTATAGTTACAGATGAAACTTACCCTTTTTCAATTTCACTTCCGACTGTATGCCACTTTCACGATTCAGAAATATTAGGCGCCTGAGGTGTACATCTTTTTCCATAACATCTTCAACAATAAACTTGCCAGAAAACAAACTTTCATCGCAAACACGAATCTTGTGGTTACTATTGTCATCCATGTTTGCACCCACCGTGAGGAACAATATTTTCTGAAAACATTAAATTCACGATTTCACATTTTATAAGAACAAGAGAAGGGCATAAAAAGTGAATAAAAAAAAGTGTTGTTCATTTTTTTTCTTTAATTTTCGTATTTTTTCCTTAAACAACAAAACAATGTAACCACCTCCACTTTATTTTTTATTACCATTTTCTCCTTCCACTTTTTTTACAATCATTATCTACGTCTTCTCTTAGTCTTCACGCATAAAACGTTAGTAAAAATTGGGTGACAAGCATTTTTTCACAAATCTACTTGAGAAGCATTTTCAATGCTAAAAATAGATGAGATATTCGCTTACTGTGTGCGCACAATAATCATAGGTAGGTAGCTAAGTATCAAAATAAACTGCATAAGATTACCTCTCCTCGAACTTGCACTCCTATTGGCGCTAATTTGACGATTGAGTCCATGAGCTCATCTCGAATGCCTTTGAAGTCGGGATATTCGTGTCCAACGTGCATCGAAATCAAAGCCACGCGGTCGAATCCACAATTTTCACGCAAAATTTGACGCCCTTCGACACTCGAGAATATCCATTCAGTTTCTCTGTTCAAATCGGAGATAGGTCAGTTAAATTACATAAACAAAGAGTGTTTCTTTAAATAAAATCAAGGAAAAGGTCTTTTTGGAATGCGATATTTTTAAATGCTGTCTATTGAAAATCCCTCAAAATGTGACAGCTTCACCTCTAAAAATCCACCATCAAATTTTTATTGATTTTATCTTTTTCTGATAACTATACAAAAAAATGTTTCAAATTTACAATTTAGTAAATAAAATTTCGAACAAAAAAGCATTTTTAACATTTTTTCATTAACGCCATAGAAAGTTTAAAATATCGTTCAAAAGTTTACACATACCCAGTGTTGGATAGGCTCACCGGGCTACCAGGAGTTTCCCTCGTCATTAAGGACTATAACTATTTTTTTCTTATACCAGTATAGACATTGTTTTAGTAAAAGGGATCTTTAGGGTCGCCATTGTAATAAAACAAAACTGGACGCCCTTGCAAGGAGAAAAATTTGGCGCCCCTTATAGATTTTCCCGGTAAAAAAAAATAGCCTATTCAACACTGCACATACCCCTGTTAAAGGTGTACTGTACTAGGACGTATATGTGGCCAAATCTCCCTCATACATACTACATCATATACCTTCTTAAACTGATAGACCCATCATCTATATAATACATAAGAATAGTAAAATTTTTATTTTTCTGAATGTATGTATGTATCAATATACGAGTGTTTTTTATTTTTAATATCGTAACTTCAGACCCACTCAACAAAACAAATTTAAATTTTCTATGGGTATTTTTGTTGGCCAAGGAAAATTTTAAGTTAACTCGGATGTCCGTAATTCACCTAGTGTCAAAGGTACGGATTTTCTAAACCGCTCAAACCAAAGTAATGCAGCAGAATTGCAACCTATTATGTTCATGGGTTATACCTTAAACCAAAGTGAAATTTTCTGTGCCTTTTTTATACTCAATGATATTAGCAAGAAACAAAAATTTATAAAATTTTCCATTATATAATTAGGCTACTATACCCGTAATCCCCAATCATTATTTTGGTCTGAATTTAATAAATCACACACACATTCATAAAATCAAAAATTAATAATTTTTACCTATACGATTTCAAATTTTCAAGTTTTAGTCCTTTTACTGACACCTTCAGGAAGAATGATATTCTAACTCGTGAATTTCTTACATAAAAATTAACTGGTGGTTACAAGAATGAACTAAAAATGAATCAGATATGATATAGAAAAGGTGTACAATATGTCATGGTTTCACAAAATAACATACCACGGATTTCTGGAAAACTATTAAAGCTATTATTGGGAATTTTTGGTGTCATTGAATGCGTAAAATTGGTAAAATTGCTTTGCACGTGTTTTAATTTAGTCAATCTAAAAAATATAAGTTCCATGAGACAGTGCCAAACATTTTTTCCATACCTTTTCTTTAAAAGAATCGGTGTTTTGTGTCAACGGAAGAGTACTGTGGGGACTCACCGGTATGAGGAAAAAGGGCTCGGACCCCTCGACGACAGTCGCCGCCCAAAAGGGCAGGTAAATAATCGTCCTGGCGACATTAAACACACAAATTACGTTCGATAGTAATTACCTGTATGTACTTGTAGGTAATGTACGAGTGCCGAATTGTGACACAATAAGATGATGTCACAATTCGTACACGAACCGGCCAGCCATCTCTTATCTCGATAGGGGATGATGCGACCTGGCTGTTCTCACCAACGTACGTATTATCCTACGTATGTGTGTTTGTGTGCGTGTAAATAAGCCGTATATAAACCACCCGAACCGGCTCTAAAATCGCCAGTGTTTGGTCTGGTTCTGGCTTACTCGTACTTGTGTACAAAGTGGCTGAACACGCTTAAATTCTGTAGAATTTGCTTCTGGTGAGAATATCTCTCACGACAAGGTATTCCCCAAGTACCTTTGGTGCTTTCATTATTTTTTCATTATATATTTTTGAAATCAATGAAATATTTTTGTAATTAATTAGTTTATCATAGCAGTAAATTGAATTCTGAAAGTTCTATTAATGAGCTGACTCCATCAATCAAGCCACCTGTTCTCTAACTACACCTGTACTCACCTTGGAAAACATAATTGTTAAAAAATATAGTCCTCCACTATAACTACAGCTATTCAAGTTTTAGCAGACCTTCAGCCCGGTCGTATTACTAATAGTCAGCCAGCATAGGGAGCTTCAGGAAAAAACAAAGAAATTGAAGAAGTACAAATCTATATTACTGGGCAAAATTCTATATTTATAGTTTTGAGGTGGCCAACCTTACTTCTTTCTCTTTCTCTCTCTCACACCTTTCGTCATCTTTTCATAGGCCATTCACCTTTTTCACGTCATTCAGTTTATATTAATTTCTAAAATTTTATTATTAATTTTACCTCACAACTATTTCCTCTGGTGATTAATTTTATTTTTTTATTCTTTACTTTTTTCAGCTTTTATTTTAAATTTTCTTTACTCTGCTTATTTGTTTGAATTTCGCACCACCATTTGGCCTAGCTTTAAAATTGTTTCGTCTTCGTTTTATATTTTTTATTCATGCTCTCCGCTTTTAAAATTTTTAGCCTATTGCCGATTCGTTTCTTTTAGCCTAAAATATATAATGCTTTTTCTTACATCGGCCAATCAAATTGTGTTTTGTTGCAGATTTCAGGTTGTAATATATTGTACTATGTACAAAACGATACGATTTGATAAAGTGTGGTGCAGATGACAATCTGGATTGTTTTTCAGTTGTTACTTTGTTAGGCTAAACAGTTATTGTTTGGTTGTCGAATCGTGCTGTGTGGGATTGTTAGGTCTAAATGTGCTCTTTCTAAAATCAGTAATTTCTCATCAAACCTTACTCATTGCTATCTAAATTTAGCAACGTTTAGTGAAATCTTTAGTAATCGTGAATTGTATGTATAAAATTTCTTTGATTCCAAAGTTTAATGCCTTTTAGCCTTTTAACCTTTTAGTGTACGAATTGTGATGCCATTTATTCATGTCATTTTCACCCAGTTTCATACTGATTCACAAGTTTTTGTGTATTGATTGAAATTGTGTTTTTCATCACATCAATTCGACTAAATCGATCAGTGGCGTTGTTTTATCCAATTCGTATCAAAATTTAGTTTTTTATTTGAGAAATTTCTTCAAATAACCTTAGTTTATATCGAATTTACACTTCACGGTTTGTATCATTATAAATTTAAAAAGATTTGTGAAATTGAAAAACGAAAATTTTCTGAATTCTGGCTTTAAAAAATGAAAAAATATAAAAAACATTATTTCCATAAGTCAGCCAAAAATATGGCTTAAGCTTATGGCATATAGCTTACGGTACATTTGGCTTAAAATTATGGCTGACTTATCATACCTACTTTTAACTACACTTATGTATGGTATCGTTGTGAATTTGAGGGATGACCTTATCAAATGTATTCTAAATTTGTGAACTTAAATAAAACATCGAAAGTACGCGAAAAGTACATTCGGATTGGGTACTTTTATGCTGGCATGTCTTGAAATTAAAAATTATATTATAGGCTTATTGAACTTTATTGATTCAGCTTTATATAATTAAATGTTAAGGTCCATCATTTTATACGCATTTCCTCTACAATAAACCATGAAAATTCATCATTCGACCTTTGCCGCATTATTCGCATTTGGAGTACCTACATACCTAACTATAGGTAGGTACTAATTTATCTTTAAAAATTTCATTTTATTACTATCTAACGAGATGAGTCCCTTCGAATATCGTACTTCAGCCAAATAAAATTCAAGTTAAAACTTACTTTCCTAATGGCACAACGAAGGCGGCAAACGTCATATTTTCAATAGCAACCGGTTCTTCAGGATCTACCACAGTTACCGTATATCTGGTTGACTTATCCGACGGCTCAGAAATGTTGATGACTGCTTCCTTCTCTTTACCCGTCAAGCAATTTTGACTCAGTCCACCGCAAACAATTTCAGCCTGTTGAATACTGTCTTCATTCGTTCGTAGTACATCATCTCTATCCATAATGATTTCGAAAAACTGTCAATGAAAAACAAAGTTGAAAAAAAAAAAAATCTAACGCAGTGATACTTCGCTAGAAAACATAGTTTTCAAGATTTTATCGACAATATTAAAAACAAAACAAAAATAAAATAAAACCTAAATTAATTCAATACAGAAAGAACGCTCGTAGTTCAATGCGCCGTTAAGAAGAAAAAGATACTTTAAGCAACACAGTCGACTTGCTTTTCTCCAACAATTTTTCATTTTTGTTTTAAATTTTTCTCGGATACTACTGATCCAATAGACACCAAACTTCTACCAAACTTGTACCCACATAGTGGCAATTTATCCTGAAAATTTCAACCCGATACTTTCTGTAGTTTTTAGAGAACCGTGAACCAAAATTCTTTTCCAGTTTTCTGGGGAGCTATCTTAACAAATGGGCACCAAACTTCTATCAAACTACAGATTAGGCCTATTTAAGGAAAATCTATCGTCAATATTTTAACACCTTCTTTTTAGTAACTTCTTCCAAATTCTGGAAATACCAATTTTCAATAAATTTTTTGTTCTCAAATTTTCTCGAAATGTATCAAACCAACATGCACCAAATTTCTTTCAGACCTGGAAGACGTTTACAACGTGTCTATAAAGTTTATTGATATCAATAAACCTTTGTAGATATCTCACCGATTTTTATCGTGTTTTACAAACACCTAAGGAAGTATCTATAAAACGAAATCTTGTGAATATTGTTTATGAACAAGAATTATTGGTAGTTGTTGTTGTAATTGTTTTTCTTTGAAGTTGTTATTAGTCGTACGTTTTAATCGTAATCACGACATTAATCTGTTTCATGAATCATATGGAAGTTGATTGGGGAGAGAGGAATAGGTCATTAGCCTGCACAGACCTCCGAGTAAATTGGTGCCTGAGAAAATGCAGAAAAATTGTTTGACTTCCAAAATTTATAACTCCTGAAATTTTTATCATTCAGCTCTTCACTAATTTTTGAACCCCTGAATTTTTACCATGGGCCTTGCCAGAGCGGACCAGGAGTACCTAACCCTCTAAATTTCCAAACAAAAATAGTTTTCAAAGAGAAATTCAAGACCACCTGTCCACTATTTTTTTAAAAGGTATTCTGAGGAATATTTATATGAGGCCCCGCTAACTTAAATCCTATCTACGCAATGATTTTTGCCCTGGTGTAATTATTATTGTTTTTTCTTCTTTTATTTTGTCTTCGATAAATATTTATTATATTTTATTGCAGCATATTGCTAATTTTTCTATGGATCGACCGACAGTACTTTCGGAACCTCTATTTTTGTTTCCATATGGGTCATAAAATGCGGAATTTTGGAACAATGTGTACAAAAATGGAAACGAATATTTATTATAATTTATTGTAGCATGCGACCAATTTTGCTGCGGATCGACAGGACGATACTTCCAGTAAAACTTTTCTTTTCTCTTTTTTTTCTAATTCACATGATCTTTTCTTTTCTTAAAAATTACCACATGTTCATGCGTTTTTAAAAAAAATATTTTTTAACTTTATTGTGTTTATTTGATTTTATTTGAAATTATATGATTATTTACCATACTTTAGGTAGATACCATCTCGATTAATTTGTCATTTTAACAATAATAATATTTTTAAATTTCACATTGTCTAATATTTCTCAACGATTAGTAAATTTCATACAATCATAACATACTATTTAAGCACCAGAACTTACAGACAATTAATGTGCGACTATTAAAATTCATAATTCGTTTTTCTCAAAAACTTACTTTTTCTAGCGAGGAATGCTGCGCTGAAGGTTTTTGTTTCTATTTTGGATATAAAATTTCAAATTTCAAACGAATAAGAATGTAATAATTATTAAGGTATATTTTTTAAAAGTTTCGTTTATTCATTGAAAAGTTATATTCCAGGTCTTATAGGAATTTTTGATTTTAAAGATCTACTCTGAAACCTGCAATTACTAATTAGGGTCGAAGGTTTTGATCATGTCACACACATACGAATGAACGAAAATGAAACATTATATCGAAAAATTCCAGTTAAATACTTTGAAAAGTTTCGTTTTTATGGTATTTTGGGATGTTTGGTTTTGAAGGAGCTATGAGATTGCAAATGTTCTTCTTGTACATAAGAATAATTACGAAAAGTTAGTTAGTTATACAAACTGTTCATCTCGTACTTACATTTTTTCGTTTTTTTCTTCTTAATTACTTAAATGATATATACCTACAGAGTGCTTACCCAGGTGCCATCCGAATTTCATCTATAGATATAATTATAACACCTCAAAACAAGTACCTAAGTTTTTTTCATTAGTTTTTATTACGCGGAGAGTGATAACGTCATAATTTTTGACTTAGAAATGTTTGTAGCACGTAGTGTACGTGAGATGGGGTACAAACTTGATGGACACCCTGGTTAGAAGAACGATCAGAAGGCGGGATGATATCATAAATATTGACTTGGAAATTTTACTGGCAGGGTGAGGGGGTTGAGAGACACCCTGGTGAAGAGTAGGAGACGTGCTGTATGATCTCAGTCATTGGAATGTTTAGAGGGTCTCTTACCGCACATGTCCCACCGGATCTCCCAGCACCTAAATAGTTCCCCTTTAACCTCTTTTCCTGGCAAAGACAGGATGAAGGGATAAAAATTTGTTGAATACGCAAGCTCTATAGTTTCAAAATGGAGTCTGTTTATTCCCCAAATCCGTCCGAAATTTATTTCTGAAAACTTAGAAATAATTCAAATTTAAAAGAATGAATTGTATAACTTTCTGTGTTCTATGACGATGTGTTTTTGATTTTTTTCGTTTCTAAAAACTTGTAAATTTTCTAATAATGTTTGAAAAGTCTATCTTGAATCTAGAACAGAGTTTATGTTCTTTGGAGAACTATACCAATTCCTATGTCTAGATCTTGCTTTTTATTTTTTTTTTTTTTTTTTGTTCAAGTATCGTTTTCACTTACCTGTACTTCTCACGCTCAGGTCAAGACAAATAGAAATTTATTATTGTGTATTTTGTGCAATTTATTTATGGTAATGTAACTTTAGCAAGTATAAGCAATGCCACTGTTATGAACATTGCAGTTATTTGTGTCAGGCACTTTTAATGCAAGAAACTATGTTGATTTCTTTCATTTTCATACTGATTTTGAAAAAATTTCATCCAAGTAATGAATAAAAATCTTGAAAAAGATTTATAGAAAAAAATTATTTCTGCAATATTTTTAATTTGAAAATGAAAATTTACAACAGGTATGGTAAAATCTGATTAGTAGGTACATTTTTTTTTAAATAATCTGTGCCTGTGGTGAGAAAAGGTAGCCAGTAAAAAAGACAAGCAGAAATTTCATATTTTAAGCTTGCGTTGACAAAAAATTGATGGAACCATTAAAAAAAAAAAACGGATATTATTTCATTATGGTGAAAAATTTTATTCTCTGTTTTAATTTACTTTAAAATTAAAAACCATTATTTAAACTTCGATTAAGTCTAAGGTAGATTTTTCTTTTCCCTGGACAACAGCAGTGATGTCTAAGGTTGATTTCTCTTTGCCTTCTCCAATGGTGACAAAGTCCATGGTATTTTTCTCTTTTCCTTCTCCAATTACAATCACGTTCAGCTTCTTAGGTTCAAATATCATTTTGATAAGTTTGATTGATGATTCTGTTTGACAAAAAAATATATATATATTTAATTTAAAATAAAATTTTCCACTGATTTCATAAAATAAGATCGGTCGGATAAGTTGTAATAAGTTTTAAATTTACCGAAAAATAAATTTTTTTAATTTATACTCTTTTATATATAGTATCTATACCCAGTCTGTTACCACCCATTCTTAGATTCAATCGAAGCTTAAAATTATAATCCTATTTAAAAAAAAAAAAAAAAAAAAAAAATAGAAAGAAAGTTAGAAAGAAAAAAAGAGAAAAAGAAAAATTGAAAAATGGACTGCCAAGAATTTGAATGGGTATCTCAATTTAGGTAATTTATTTACAAGGCCGAGTACCTGAAAAACTCGTACGATAAAGATGTCAACGAATATGTTTGTCTTATTTGAAAATATATGAAAATTTACGTTACATTAACAACAATAAATCAGCCGAAGAGTTTTCCTTGTTAAATCGTATTAAAGAATGTAAAAAGGGCTGTATAATTTGGCTTGAAATTTGGAACCGACTAAAAAGTTTTATTCGGAAAAAAACGAATGGTGTTAGATAACATAGGTATTTAGTCAAAATAAGATAACATCCTCATAAATTTTTAATTATCTTTTAAGGGCTTCTTTTTGTCAGTGGTTTTATTTGACTTTCTTTTTTTAAAAGTGAATTCAAGTTTTTTGGCAGGCTAATATTATTTTTCTATATCTATTAGTACCTATATTCAGGGAAACGACGTTTCCTTCAAATAGTCAGAACAATATTTTAAATTATCCACATTATGTTCGAGTGACAAATTTCCTTTGAAGAATAGATATTTCTGAATAAAGTAATTCGATACTTATTCCGAAATACCTAAATTTAATCTTCATAAAGGAAAATAGTATAATAGGTAGATCGTGATATTTTAGGGTATGTATCTAATTCTAAATTGAATTTAAAATTATAAATATTTCATATTTGACTTCTTGAATTTTTATTGCATAAAAAGCAGAAAAAATTATAACGCCTCAAGTAGGTTTTCAAAAAATAAAAAATTCGTGGCTAAAAAGTTAGTGATAGATCATAATTAATAATTACTCCAAATTTTGTAACTGCGTTGACCTTAAGTTACGAAGTTTAAAACCATTACCTCCTTTAGTATCGAAACAAAAATGAATTTTATGGACGTATCATCTTGCCGATTAGCACCAGAATTGGCAAAATGTAATAAATAATAGTAAATAATTTCGTAATTACTGGTTCACAATTAAGCATTTTATATCAAAATTAATATTAAAATTCTAGCGCAGCAAGTCTGGTTAGAAAAAGTAGGTCTTCGAAAAACAGAATTATGATCGAATTTTGATGGTCACATTTATTTTCCTCAGATTCAAATGCGTAAATGGTATGTTATGATTTTATGAAATTTGTTAGCTGCTGACAAAATGTTAGACAGTGTAAAATTTAAAAGTATTATTTTTTGAGATAAAAAATTAATTATGATGATAATTTATGGTAAATTTAATTTTTTTTGCATAGTGAGAGAAACTCAAAGAAAAAAAATGTTGGTTCTTTGGAATTTTGTACGTTGTAGGTAACTACTTACTCGAAATTTTGTTTAAAAAGTGTTAATTTCAAGTTTTAAAATTTAATTCGGACTAACGAACATTATCATTAGAGAAAAATACTTAAATGAGATGTATGGAAAATGTAATTTGGATATAAACCCTCCGCTAGACACCCCCACTAGCGCTGTATATTTCGTGATTATGAGCAGTTTTGTAGCATTGAAAGCATACAAAACCAATGTTATTGAAAGAAATAATACATAAACTATAAGTGGTAGAAGGCTGATATTTTTAGAAGACATCTACATAAGTAATTTGAAGATTTCCTAAAATTTTGGCTGAAATCGTAAATTTTTTTCTCGAGATATCGCCGAAATTTTGTTCGCATTTCCCGACTTAATTGAATATTATCATTAAAATGACAGGATTTGAACAGAATTTCAGCAATATTTCCAGAAAAAAATGTACGATTTGAACTAATATTTCAGGCAATCTTCAAATAACGTATGTAGATGTTTCCTAAAAATTTCAGTATTCTACGGGTACCAAAAATTATTGATCAAATTACTTACCAAAAATAAATAAAACTGCAAACCACTAGGATTCTCAATAACAAAAAACTAATTTCTGATTTTTCAAAAACATTTTTCATGCTTTTTATACCCATTACTGATACAATGAAGGGTTTTCATTCAAAGAAAATAAATAACTGATAAAATTAATCAGATGAAAAACGACGATTCAGTTAAATTAAAAGTTTGACTTTATGGTATGATTTCGATTCGTTTCTACGATAAATTTTTTATTTTTAAAGAAAAAAAACTCCAGCGCAGCAAGCCTTGCCAGAAAAAGTAGGTTTTCGAGAAGAAAGAATTATGATCGAATTTTGATGGTCACATTAATTTTCTTTAAGTTCAAATGCGTAAATATTATGTTATTATAGTATGAAATTTGTTAGCTGCCGACAAAATATTAGACAATGTGAAATTTAAAAGCATTATTTCTTGAAAAAGCGAAAAATTAATTAGATGATAATTTATGATAAAAATCATAGTTACCCGGCAAACAATTCGTAAAAAAATTCGGGAACTCCGAAGCTAATTTTAGCGGTAATTTAGTATTCCTACAGATAAAAAGCAATGCTAAATTAGCCGTCACTCCTAATTGGGCACACTTTTCCCAGCTAATACACAGCTATGTAACGTCTCACTGCTAAATTAGCCGTAAAAAGTGTGCCAAATTAGGAGTGACGGCTAATTTAGCATTGCTTTTTAGCCGTGAGAATACTAAAGTACCGCTAAAATTAGCAGTGGAGACTCCTAATTTTTTTAACAGTTAGTAGTGAAACGTTTGGCGGGTATAGCGAAATCTAAAATCAAATCAAAGAAATACAATAAAGTTATAAAATCAAAAAAAAGGAAACACGAACATAATTATGTGGATAATTTTTGTAAAAATTAAATTTCATGCAAATTGGAAAAAAAGGAAGAAAAACTTTAGTGGAAATACTGTCCGGTTGATCCGCTGCAAAATTGATCGCATGCCACAATAAATTATAATAAATATTCGTTTCCATTTTCGTTCAAATTATTCCAAAATTCCGTATTTTATGACCAATATGGAAACAAATATAGAGGTACCCAAAATACCGTCCGGCCGAACCATACTAAAATTCGCAATATTTTGCAATAAAATATAATAATTTCTTTCAAATTTCGTACATATTGTTCCAAAATTCCGCTTTTTATGACCAACATATGAATACAAATAGCGGTACCGGAAGTACCATCCGGTTGATCCGCACCAAAATCTGTAACTCTCTACAATAATTTATAATAAATATTTTTTCCGAATTTCGTGGCTATTGGTGCAAAATTGAGTATTTCATATCCAAAATAAGAACAAAATTAGAGTTATGGGAAGTTCCGTCCGGCCTATCCGCACCAAAATCAATTAGCCTGGTCCTTGGCTTAGTATAAATGTTCGTACCAATTTTCGTGATTATCGGACAAAAATTACGACCTGTGGGAACAAGGAAACGAAATTTGAGATATTGGTGCCAAAATTCTCCTGAAGTCACCAAACGAAAAACGTACCCTCCTCAACCCTGACGGCTAATACCGCACCAAGCGCAATAAGTATATTTTCTAAAAACAAAAAAAAACCTACTTAAAAATAGCTAAGTTCTGTCGTTTAATTAAACTTAATTACCGACGGTCATTTGGCTCATCAATTTTATCACAGCAATTTAAATGCTCGAGATATATACATATTACACTGTTGATAAACTGTAATTTTGTCTTTAGCTACGATAGTAGTAATTTATGCACGCGATTGCGTCATGAATATTCGTGCATCGTTAAAA
Source organism: Ericerus pela (assembly GCA_011428145.1). Classification (NCBI taxonomy): domain Eukaryota; kingdom Metazoa; phylum Arthropoda; class Insecta; order Hemiptera; family Coccidae; genus Ericerus; species Ericerus pela. The sequence goes on from WOFM01000245.1 coordinate 16,239, forward strand.
TTATAGCAATCTGAAATTTTAAATTTTTTAAAAATTAGGCGAATTAGCCAATAATATTGGCTTTGAATTACAAGTAGTCTACCAGACACGAAGAAAAACTGTATCTGCAAATACAATTCGTACCTTTGATTTGTTTTATCAGCATTACCTATTCCTTTAAGTTTTGACGATCTTAAGGAAACCCTGCTATTCTAGGATAGCAATTGTTGCTCTAGAATGTTTTACTTATTTTTTCTAATATTTATTTCGTATAGTGGGTAGTTGTAGATGAGATACCTATGACTTTATTGCTTTTTTTTTTTTTATAAAATAGAAAAATTTTTAAATTGGGGTTTCCGGTGAAATACCCCATTTTATTCCAATTTTGAAAATCATGAAAACACGTAGCAATTTCTGTGACAAAAGTGGAACAACTCGCAAGTTAGTTTCTATGATAAAGAGACTTGCACAAAATAATTTGCTCCAAAATCTATGTCACATACAATAAAGCACCACATACAGTAGAGCAGTCCATTTGGTGGCAAATACTCGCATACTATATTTCGTGTGCAAAAAAGCTAATTGGCGTCAGTTCATTACGTGCAGAGAAAGGATTTTTATGCGCTAAAAACAGCAAAAAATTCGAAGTGTTACCTTCTTGGAATTTTTATACAAAACTTTGCTCACTACTCTTTCTTAATTTGTGCTTATTTGTGCCAACAAACACATAATTCCTGCACATTCACTTCTTCAGTCATTTGCAAAAATTTGTGCGGCTGGTGAAATGCAGCCCCCCTTTTTGAATTTTAACTTAAACTTTGCAAACTGATTGTGCTTAATTTGTGTTAATTTGTGTCAACCATTTCAGAATTTGTGGTCAATTATCAACTGAAATAATGGGTGAGGAAAGTTTTGTCTTAGCCTCCCCTTTTGGAATTTTGAGCTGAAACTTTGCCCATTATTTTATCTTAACTGATGCTTATTTGTGCCAACTTTTTTTTGTGAAATTTTCAAGTTGCCATTTTGAGCAACTAATAAGAAATAATTTTCAATTTGTAGGCCTACTTTCTCAGGCTAACTTTTACACAAATTTGGACTGTATAGCATTATTAGCGACTTTTAATGTGTTGATATTTATCAAAACATAAAATATACAGCATTTTATAATGCAAAAATTCCTAAATATCATTTTAAATTTTGAATTAATACGCTGCTGACCATTTTTTCTCAATTTGTGATTATTTGTGTAATTAATATAACAATCGCCCATTTCTGTTAAGTATAGCCTAAATTATAGTTATTTATAGATAAGAAAATTTTCAGTAGAGTCAGGAAAATTCAAGCCTTCCATTTTAAAAAAGAGTTAAATTTTATTACAATTTATACGGCAGTTCTTACCAAATTTTTACTTAGGTACTTTTGAGTGAACTATACTTAAACTATAATTTGCATGTATTTGCCAAAATATCATTATTTTTGATGAAACATCAATTGGAAAATCATTGAAAAATATGTCAAGTTTTCTTAATTTAGTATTTCCTGGTTGTTACTAAAAACTGCGTGAGTACATGTAAATTTTCCATTTTTCATTTTCTATTGGCAGTTGGTTCCATTCAAGTTGTCATATTCAAAATACTATCATACAAACCTTCTGTGTGAATTAAATAGGAAGAAAAACCATTTTTTATAGTAATATGTGTAGAAATTATAAAGTAAGTATTTATGTTAATTCTGGTTTTATATATTTAATAATTTTTAACTTGCAATTTTCAATCTTACCCTAAATTTCACTGTTAAACAGTTTTTTAGTTTTCTTAAAAAATTAAACCTAACGATAATAAGATTGCTTATGTCTGTACATAGATATCTATTACTTACATGCAACCAATGAAAAGAAAAAATAAACTGCACAATTTTTTTTTTTTGTGAAACATATTATAAGCCTTCCTTATCTTATTTCTGTTTTTTATTTTCTTTTTTTTAATAATTTACTCGTCATATAATAAAAAACTCCCCTCCAAGAAATACGTCAGTTCACCATAAATTCAAAACAATTTCAAAATGCAATTGCCTAACTCTGTATTTGAACCAACGTCTCTAAAATGTTCGTCTGATATTTAACCACGAAGCCACAATGGCAATCAGTAGCTACTGTGTGTTAGGATAATACCTGTTCCTGTAAAGAACAGATAATATATATTATGCTGTTTTATACACAAGCTTATTGTAATGGCAGAGACACTACTGTTAGGGCACTTATATACTAATATATCTTTAATGTCCATAGGACTCAAAAATATATGTCGTCACACACCTAACTCGCTCACTAGGTCCAACAACAACTGACAGCGACCTCTTCAGTCCAGTCGTTTGTTACCTACATTTCTTCAGTAGACAAGTTCCCTTTACACCCACCAGGCATGCAGGAGATTGTGCCCACGATACTGAGCCATCTATGCTATGAGAAATGAGTCAAGTTATATTAAACTTGGTATGTTCGATAGTACCCCTGATTAAAAGGCTAGTCGACTTTACCATATTTTATGTCAATTGGGATATGACAATGTCTTTGTCAATGTATGGTTTCAAGTTATTTATTATGTCGAAATCTAAAAAGAATATTTTTTGAAGATTGAGAATCGAATGGTAACATTTTGCCATTGAATTCCTCTAGTCTTTTGTATTAGTTGCGAAGCTGTTTTAGTTTCGCATCTATTCTTTCTTAGTAATTTTATCCTATTGCTTGTAAGCCGTCATTTATTTATACTTTACAGAGAAGGAAGGAAAAAAATTTCTTAGCTCTACTAAGCATTGATATATTCAAATCTATAATAGTCTCAAACTCACTGTTTCATTTGTTTGAATTTAGTCATAAATCCAAATTTCAAGTATTTCTTACTTGAATTACTTTATTTGAGTACAAAGCAAAATTTGCTTTGTATTCATGAACAGTTGGGCAAGATCTTAATTCAATCTTAAGACCTGTTAACCATCATTAATGAGAGTTAATCCTTAACTTTTGACTGCTAAAATGGATTTATTGTCAAAAAAAAATTTTTACTGTCGTTAGAGATGTGCATTTGAAGCTAACTGTAGTCTCAAATGCTAAGTGCTGGAAAATTAATTTCTTTTACAGAAATCAATTTTGTTTATGAGTGGAGGCGTTTCTGGTAGCAGTGAGAATCAATTCCTATGAGAATCTGTTTTCCTTGTACATCAAAATGAAACTAAAAATTTTTATATTTTTAATTTCAGAATTGTTTATTTGAAGCAGATGCTATAAAAAGGATCAGGTTTGTTAAGAAACTCTGATGCTCTTGCTACCATGTAGTGGCAGAAACACTACTGTTAGGACACTTATATACTAATGTGTCTTTACTGTCTGTAGGGCTCTAAAACAGGTAGACTAAAAACAACATAGACTAAAAGCAATGTGGACTAAAAATAATGTTGACCAAAAGCAATGTAGACTAAAAACAAAGTAGACTAAAAACAAACTAGACTAAAATAATGATTCTACTGATTCTAAATCAGTTATACCAACAGCTCTGAAATATAAATACAAAAATTATTTTTCAGACTTCTCACAAAGGGGAAAAAATTAATAAATTCAAATAAAGGTCAAAGGATAAGAAAATGCAGCAGAGAAACAAAGTAGACTAAAATCAATGTGGACTAAAGGCAATGTGGAATAAAAATAATGTAGACTAAAAACAAACTAGACTAAAATATTATATGGGGTAGTATAAGTTGCCTATAACACTGTGTTAGGAGTAATATCAAATGTTTAATTTTGCTTCATTTCATGATATATTATTTAATCTGATTTCTGCTCTGTCTCACTGAAAAGAGTCTGTTTGAAAACCTTACCAGATAAAGCAAAAATGATAAAAAAAGATTCGGTTAAATGGAAATGCCTTCGTAATTACAGGTAATTACTAATTACTAATTATTTGCCATTTTTATTTTACAATTTAGCGACCTTATAATGATTCATGAAACAAAACTTGTTCAGTAATTTATTTTATTTTCTTTGCCCGTTTGTTATAATGTATTATGGTAGAGATATTTTAATTTTAGTTTTCCCAATATGTAAATTAATACTTTGACCAGCTTTGACTATAATAATACGTAAAAAGTTATTTACTAATACCCATGTTTTCACAAATTTAATTCCTTCCAAATTACGTCGTCTTTTTATAAACAAACCTTGTTGAGATAAGATGCTTGATTAATCAGTTTGAAATAAGAAAATATTTCTGGGAAACAGTTTATGCTCCAATAATTTCCAAAATTCACTTTAGAAGAGGTATATGAAATCTTCGATTCTATATTATCTTTGGTATTGTTGGTAATTGATGTAATGAATACGTTGAATTAATGAAAAATTGTTGATCTGGGAAGAAACTTTGTTATAGGAAGAGTTTATCTGAAAACTGATTTCTTGCAAAACCTGTCAGTAGGTATGTTTATCGAGACTTGGAGCTTGTACAAAATGGGTTCGTAACCGATGATGACGTCAAAATAATATTTTATTTTTTTTACTATTCACTTCTCCATCTATCAAAATAACTAACTGAAGTTTTTATTTTAGTCGAATGAAATGTATGATGTATGAGAAGCACCAATGGGCCGCATTCTTCAAGAAGGATAAAGTCAAACTGAAAGCTTATGCCAAATTGCAAGTAAGTATTAACACTTTACAAAATTCTGTTCTGTTGCTTTTTGGTTCATGAACCATATTATGTATAGATTAGGCACATGATTAAATTTAGAAGCGGTACAAGATTCTTCCTGTTGCATGCTCCAGACAAAGAAGTATTAAGAAGAATAATCAAAATACCCAATTATATGAAATGAGAAAAGACGAATTAGAGAAGAGATAAAAAGTTTAATAAAGCTGAAAAGCAAGAAGCCAAAAAAAATTATTAGGTAGTAGATATGTTTGTGAAAATATTATCTTATCTGATGAGTGGAAAAAATTCCTTGTCAGGGTCAAAAGTATTCATATAAAATTCATTCCATTAGATTGTTATATGATTTTCAAGCGACATTAACATTTTAATCTCCTGAATTTGATCCTGTTATATTCATTCTGAATTTGGGATTGAATTTTATTATATAGATGAGCAAAAGCTAGTTCAAGACTAAAACCATGAGAGGCATGATAGGCTACTATTAGTCTAAATTTAGCACAATAACTATGGAACTTTATCTTTTACATTTTAGTTTTAATGCTGGGAGTAGTAAGTGAGCACCTTGAGGACAATTTCTCTACCATTGGCAGGTGACTCCGTTCAACAGTAAAAGTCCGTCGATATTCCCCTCTCTGTGTGTGCATTAGTCTGAAGAAATGTTGTCCGTTTACCATTGATAGGAAGCGCCATTGCAGCGGTAAATTTTTTCTGATTGTCAGAGAATTTTCTCGTCATCGGGTGTGAGATGCGAAATTTTTTCGGTTGAAGATGAAATTTTTTTGGGAAAAAAATTTTTTTGTGTGAAATATTTTTTTGATACGTTTGGAAAATGAAAAGTGAGAAAAATATTTTTTTTCAAAGTGAAAAAATATTTTTGGACTGAAAAATTTTTTGAGAAAAAAGTTGACAAAAGTTATTGTAATTTTTTTGGAGTGGTGATAATTTTTGGATGTATGTAAAATAGTGTATATATATGTGCACTTGCTCCAGATAGTCAGTGGCAACTTACACGTGCTCTTGTAAACACCTCTGAGTTGTAATGCTCTGACTGTTGTTTATTGGAAAAAACTTATTGCTATTATTTGGACATGCGATGGATTTGAGTAGTTTGGATGATATTATTTTTTTCACCCAGTACGATGTATTAAGTGTTGTGAAAAAGAATACGGCGATTGAAGAGGAAAAAGATGTGTTGATATATTTTCATACAAATACGTATTGTATGTTTGTGAAGAAAGTATTAGTTGGTGAGTGGATGATGTGTGACAGTTTTTGTTATAACAGTTATGACCATCAGTATGACTACTACGGCGAAGTAGATAAATTTACAAATTGTATTACAAAATTTTGGTTGAAAGGTGATAATTGTAAAATAATGTTTGATTTTGTGCAACCAACACAGCCGTGTACAAGGTGTTTGGAATTTCAAAAGTGTGTATGGCCAAAAGATTTATTAAAGGATACCTATTACTGATTGTTGTACACGAACAGTTTGCCAAATAAGTGGGGAAAAAGTTGGCAGTTTCTAGACATTAAAAAGTCTCAAGATTGTTTGGAACTTTTGTGGGTACCATCGGCCTATTTTTGGGATAAGTTTGTACACCCCTTATGTTTTATTTCTGTGTCGGCAACCTGTGAAAAAGTCGAGGGTTTTGGTATTTGGGTGATGATATATTTACGATAAGGAAGAAACAAATGTAATCTACATACGTAACAAAACAAAACTAAAAACTTTTGTTATTTTTTTGCTGCCCACAATATCGTATACCATTGCCATTGTTGCTGCTGCTGCCGCTGCCACTTCATTATTTTATCTTCCCTAAAAGAGTTTGGTTGCATTAAAGTAAATTTCCCGCAGTATTCATCCAAAGTGTACATAAATTAGGTGTAACTTAATAATACTTAATTTATAAACTAAATGTTGCAAATTATTAAAAGAAGGAAGCAAACGTTTCGAAGTTTATTGCACTTCTCAAGTTTTGCATTTAATTTAATTTTTCTATTAGAACAGCAAAACGTATTTAGTTTCGAACATTCATTTAAATTTAAAAATTCCGAAAGATTTTATTACTTCATATGAAACTTTTTCCCAAAGAAAAGACCTTTAAGTAGATTTTTGAAATTAAAATTGCCTGAGTATTCGGAGTTGAGAGTGGGTAAGTTTTTCATTTCATGATTTTCTGAACATTTTGGCACTATTTTTGAAATTTTTTTTTCAAAGTACCTCCTTTTGCGTTGAGTCCATTTCCAGGCGTAATTTTGATCGGATGGTTTCGAAATTTAAAACATATATATTCGGATTCATCTAAGGAAGAACCCTATGGTTTTTGATTCAGATCGGACCCATAGTCCGTCCGATAAGTCAGTTTATATGCATTTTTTATTGAACAGTGTACAGGTCGCAATTTTCAATCGATAGAACTGAAATTCGGTATACTTATGTGCTTTAATTAAGGACAGTACCTACCAATACAATTTTGTTGCAGTTATTGCATATTAATGGTTCTAAAAGGAGTAATTTTCAAGATATAGTCACAAAATTTGTTACAGGTATTGATTTGAAGTATATCTAACACGATTCCGAATTTCATTCCTATTGGTACTATGGTTTATTCCCAGGGGTAGTTGGAGATGCTAATTTTTCATGTTATCTCAAAAAAAGTTGCAATTCTTTTTCAATAGTCATGAAATTTGGTACAAAGAGCACTTCGCATACAAGAATCAGACTTATTAATTTTGGTTTTGATTGGACAATTTCTTCCCAACTTATTAGATATTCATTATGATTTTCCCTCTTTTACCCTTCTTATAATAGTCCTAAAAAATTCATTTTCTACCCTTCATCGTGAAAACCACTCGTTTTAACCTAAAACCTACACGATCTCAGAAAACGGTTAATTTTTAGCCCATCCCCCAGCCGCTGCCGTAGATACACTAGATTTGAACACGGACACTAAAATCTCCGTTAATATTTTCTTAACCCGAACGTGGATAACTACACAATAATTTGCAATGTGCGACAATTTTTTTTCTCAACTATAAGCGTTGTTTTTTTTTTGTTTTTTTTTTTAACATAATCCACAATTTTTATTACTGCAGGAAAGAAAATCGGTTAGAACTTGGAATAATTTTTCATTTCATAAAAAATTAATGATTTTTGACACATTAATAAAATATTTTGAAAACATGAGGTACCTAATCAGCATATTTTATTGCATGCATCGTATTTGTGGGATATTAGTAATCTTTCGCAAAAAATATAAATATTTATTTAGGTATTTCCTTATTAGATGAATGTTGGTGATTTAGGTGATTTTTAAACAACGAAATTCTACTTTTTCTTGTAAAGCTTGCTGCCCAAAAGTTTTTTGTCTTTTTTTTTTCGATAACTTCCTACCTCTCTCCTACAAGAAGATCATCTGAGAGTGAAATGGGAAAAAAATCGTCTGACAAAAAAACCTTCAATTCTCCCGATATTTAGTCGAAACTATTCAGTCAAATTTATTTATTTTTTTGTTAGTGTTTATATGTTGCGTGTATTTGATTTGCTTTGTGGTAGTCATGGTTGATTTTGATAGCTGCTGAAGAACAGACGATAAATCAAGCAGGGTTTGGTCAATACCATTATTCTTCTAAAGCAGCTGCCTTTACATCACCCCTCCAAGAGGGGTAGAGGATGCTGGGATGGTGGAGGAGTGGGTAACTGCTGAGAACAATGTGATTGTCATGGTAGTTAGGGGAGCTGTGGATGTACTAGAAAATACGCTAGTTCCCTCTACTTGAGATGACCTCCCACTCTTGAGAGTTGTCAAGGGTATGGCAACAGAGAAGAGAGGAGAGATGAGACCATTGAAGGTCTGCTGGTGTGTTTGCCATCAATTCATTTCTAGAGAGGCAATGCCACCAGGGGGTTGGAGAACTTGAGGACTTGCATCCAAGTTTTTCCAGATTGAAGAGGTACTCGATGGATGTCTTGAAAAAGATGATTATACCAAGAAGGAGCAGAGCTACAACCTTCTTGATCGGCTGTTGGCCAAATAATGAGAAGGAGTTAAGAAAACTGCAACCTACTCAATCAGCTGTTTGTTGATAACTGAGCTCAGTTCATCAAGTCAAGGTAACCACTTGTAGAATGCTGTGGTAGGCTCATGTGCACATCTACATATAGACCTCATTGTGTGTATGAGCCTAGCTCAGTAATAAAATTAGATTGTTAGTGGTGAGCTCCCTACATGTGTGTACCAAAAAGTGTGTTCACCATATATGATGTAGGGATAGGCCACAGAACCTACCAGAGAGTGTTGTAGTACACTTGTTACCATGGGTAGGAAGTTGCCACAGGTGGCATGTCCCTTGGAGTCACACCTGCTATTATAACTTAATAATATGAGGTTAATATTTCTAGTAAGTTCAACTGTTTTGTTGAAATCTGGATGTGGTAGGTATCATATTTCATTACATAGAATCATTTACAAATTAGAGGCCTGTGGCAGCATTGTGACAATCAAATAACGCAGACCTCTGTGGCACAATCCTTTCACATATGACATCTATGTGGTAAAATTGTAACATGGATGTGACTATTATATGGCATTTCATGGAAACCCAAATAACCCATTTATAATACTAATATGACACAGAAGTGACACTGACATTTTTGTGCCATAGTTAGGTCACAAATTACACAATCATACTTAGCATCTATCTCGTAAAATTGTTACGTGGATCTGACTTTCATATGGCATTTCATAAAAACACTAATGACCCATTTATGGTGTTATTGTGATGCAAAAGTGATACATACATTTTTATACCACAGTTGAGTCATGGATGACACTTGTGTGGGTTCATAATGACTCAACTATGACATTAATGTGACATTCTGGATTATATTACATCATATGTTCGTCACTCTGAAGCCACATATCAGAAAAGTGGCGTGTCATAATGAAAATTTTTACAGATTGGGATGTAATGTAAAAATTTCATTTTAGAGCACATGATTGGATATAAAGCATGACTAACAAGTTTGTTCTAGTTTTAACCTCATTTTAATAAAAATGAATGATGATGTATTCACTTGATCTATCTGTTTATACTTATTACTTCGCATATAATCAACTACCACCATTATTGAGGTTCGGATTTCACAAAAGAAATAGGTGTAATGTTAACATTTTGATGAAAGAAGGGCAAACATCGAACAATGTCATGGAATCTAAGACCATATAATATTGATAAGAAGTAGGTCTGGTTCCTTTTTCTCAAAAGATGAGGGAAAACCAGGCCAGTGAAGAAGAAACTTGGTCCCAGGGGAAATCCCCCAAAAGTGCTCCCCTCAAACTGCATTTTTACTAGGGACCAAAATGGTCCTGCCCTCAGATAATCCTAGTTATAAATAAATTTTTTCTATTGGTACGTAGATCTGAAGTGCATCTCAGTTCTATACTGCATCTTGATATTCTCTTGTACACATAAAAATATACATTATACGAAAATAATATATATGTCGTGTACTTTTTGTAACAATTATACCGTTACAATTTATCAAAAGCGATATAAAAATCTATCGATGTATTTACAGGGAAAACATGACGTACCTATCTGAACACGGATGTGCTTGGAAATAACAAAATCAAATGCCCATCCAGAGAATACTAATAGGTATATTTTGTTTCAACAATTTTTCCACTTATGTAGATCGCTGCTGCAAATTCTGATAAATGACGATCAAACGTGGTTAGCCTCACTCAAAGAAAGAATGTGTTCAATATTTCACTCCAATGCCGAGTCTTTAAACAAAATAAAAATAAAATACGATGGTAGACTTTGTTGGCAAGAGAAGAAACTGGATAGTTAATACTGCTACTTATCTGTATATCTGTAGCTCTGGCTGCATTTGAAAATGACAAAAGCAAACGCCAACCCAGGAAGTTATGAATATATATTGTTTTAATAATTTTAGCCACGATATATTCCCTCTACTTCTCCGTTGATTGAGCACATTACCGGCTAAACTCGAAAATTCATTTTGTTGACAAATAATTAGCAGCTTTTATTCCCTGAATCACTGAAGGAAAAATTTTAACGGCAGTGTATTTTTCTATGTTATTGAGCGAAATTAATTACGAGTAGAATATTTATCTTTACCTTCGAGTAAACTGAAAATGACAAAATTAATATTATAACCCGTTTTAATTGTTTCAGCAGCTTTGTAGATTACCGCCGATCAATTACAGTAGCAGCAAAACTCAATGATCTGAAAACCAGAAGCCGCAAGAAACACTTCCTGAAGTTTCCCTGACTATTACCACAACCAACAACAATCATCTCAGAAGAAAATTATGTAGCAGTAATAATTTTTTTACAGAAATCATAAAATAAATTCAGTACACTTTTAACTGCCTTAACTGATGTCTGAGCTCTGAGATACCTACACTTTGTTAGCCCTTCAGTTTGATTAAAAACAAACAAAAAAGAAATGAAAATTTCAACAATTGCAATCACTTTCCAAGTTCTCTGCAGCAGATTTGAAATGCTTTGTTTCACCTACGCTGTTGTCAATTATCATCAAGTTGAGCATAAATGATTATCTTTTTTTCAAAGGCGAAGTTGAAAATTTGATACTTCCCCTTAAACTTGATGCTGTAGGCAACTTATACTACCCTTCAAAATATTTTAGTCTAGTTTGTTTTTAGTCCACATAGCTTTTAGTCTACATTGTTTTTCTGCAACCTGCGACATTTTTTTTATGCTGAAGAACTTGAATATCAATTTTTTCCCATTTGGAGAGAAATCTGGAAAATAATTTTTGTACCTACCTTTTGGAGCTGTAGGTATAATTGATTTTAAATCTGTGAAACCAGTATTTTAGTCTATCTTGTTTTTAGTCTACATTGCTTTTAGTCCACATTGCTTTTAGTCTACATTGATTTTAGTCTACATTTTCTTTAGTCTACATTTTCTTTAGTCTACTTTGTTTTTAGTCTACCTATCTGTGTCCCGTCTGTAGGAATCAAAAATATACATCATCACATACCTAACTCACTCACTAGGTTTGACAATGACTGAGGATGACCTCCTCAGACAACTCACTTGTCTACCTAGATTTCTTCAGTATAAAAATGCCTTTACACCTGACAGGTGCACAGGAGATTGTAATTGAGCACAAATTCTAAAATGGTTGACACAAATTAACACAAACTGAGCACAATTTATATACAAAATTTTTCAGCCCCCCAAACTATTTTGTTCGTATCTGAATAAAGTTGTGAGCACTAATTCTGAAATTGATGACACAAATTAGCACAAACTGAGCACAATTAGACCACAAGTTTTCACTTCAAAATTTGGAATGGGGGCCAGAGAAATGGACCTCATTAATTGTCTTTAAGTTCAAATGCATAAATGGTATGTTATGGTTGTATGAAATTTGTTAGCTGCTGACAAAATATTAGACAATGTGAAATTTAAAACCATTATTTCTTGAAAAAACAAATAATTAATTAGATAATGAATCATGATAAATAATCTTATAGGTAATTCAAAATCTAATCAAAGAAATAGGTACAATAAAGTTATAAAATAAAAAAAAAAAAGAATACAAGAAAATATGTGGATAATTTTTGTAAAATGGAAAGTTCATGCAAATTAGGAAAAAAAAGGAAAAAAAAGCTTTACTGAAAGTACTGTCCGGTTGATCCAAACTAAAATTGATAGCTTGTTATGATAAGTTAAAATGAACATTTGTTTCAAATTTTGGACAAATTGTTCCAAAATTTTGCATTTTATACCCAAAAGAAAAAAATATAGTATTACCTGAAGTACCATCAAGATGATCCACACCAAAATTAGTTGAGTACTACAAGAAGTTATAATATAGGTAAATGTTCATTTCAAATTTTGTGGCTCTTGGTTCAAAACTGAACATTTTACAGCCAAAATAAAAATGAAAATTGTGATACCAATACCATAAGTACCATCTGGCCAATCTACACCAAAATGAATTGATACAGTACTTGGCTTAGTAAAAATGTTTTTATCAAATTTTATGATTATTGGACAAAAATTGTGACATGTGTGGTAGGAATAAGAAAACAGAAAATTTATACACATTATAAAAAAAAACAATTTCTTGTTAGCACAGTATAGTCTGTAATTTTTAACCAAATGAATTACATGTTTCCACTAGGTATCAATTCATAGTCACAACTGAGATGATTCATTACAGCAAATAAGATTACAAAGATTTGGACTTGTGACAAATATGCATCTAATACTACTCTCTTTTAAGGAATTTTATGGTTACAGATATGCCAATCTATAAGCATACATCTTCAGGATTTTTTTATATAAATATGAAATAAATTACAAGTGTGTCATATAGCAAATCAGTGTATATTAAAACAAGGCAAGAAGGAATATACATGAATGGTTTAGATACATATGCCACGTAACATAATCACCAACTCCCTAAACACAAGGAATACATTTGATCATTATATCACAGATATTTTAACTAATGTTGCCTAATATTCATCGCAAATAGCTTTATACCATTATAATCTTATAACTATGGAGGATGGACCAAAAGGGTGAGGTGGAGTGAGTTGTAATATCTCAACACCCCCAAACAATTCACAAACTGAACAAATGGTAAAATTTTGATTTTTTTATTAGGTTGGGGGAAAAAAACTCTAAATTAGAGTTATCTACATCGAGGTGCAGAGAAGTATGTTAATGTTAAAATTACGCTAATAAATTTATAATTAAAATTGACATCCTATACTAAAATATTGCCGAATTTGTGTAAAATACATCATTACACCATACATTCAATAATTACGTTAATTTACATTACTCACAAAATCACAGTTTTACATATAAAATATCATATTAAAAATGCCAGCAATTATATATGAATGATACGAAAGACTAGAATAAGGTCTGTGAAATGGTATTTGCGTCTTTGATAATTTCAAAAACTAATTAGTTAATTTCAAGTATTTCTTGTAGGTACTAAGTCTTCAAAATTTTTTGTTATTAAATGCTTTAGTCATTATATCAGCTAATTGGTTAAAAATTCCAATTTATGATATATCTATTATTTTTTCATTTATAGCACCTAATAAATCGTAACACTTTATCATGAGGCTTCTTACTCTTTTTTGGTTTCCACCCATTGTTATTCTTATTGCTGAAATATTGTCCTCAAATATTCGTACTGGACTAAATGAATTGTTAAACAAATTTGCCAAGTGCCAAGTGACTTATATCATTCAGTGTGTCATGTAGTGCTATTATTTCTGCAGCAGTGGATGAAAATGCCATAGTATTTTGACAATATACCCCCAATTTATCAAGTCTCCATTTATGTAAATTAAATATCTAGTAATTGAGTGTCCTTTTTCTAAGTCATTTATATCAATTGGTTCTTCATCCATTCCTGGTGCATAAGATGCATCTATGTATGTTTTGGCATTATTCGCTTTGCTTTTAAAAACCAATTTATAATTAATTGTAGCTTAGAGATATCTAAATATTCTTTTAGCTTAATGTTTTGTTGTATCATCCGAATAGTTTTGTAGTCTAGATAAATAATTCATAGAATACACTATATCAGATTTAGTAAGATGGGAAATATATAGTAAGGCTCCAATCATTACTCTAATTTTCTATCATCTATTCTATTTTTCGATTTATTTATTTTTAATGTTGTTACCATGGGAGTTTTTTTAGGATTTTCTTGATCTAAATTGTATTTTTTAAGTTGTTTTTGGATTTCTATTTTTTGAGATAATTTTCTTTGTCTCAGTCTATTTCAAAACCTAAAAAAAAATTTGGTTCAATTTATTTTCATATCGAATTTATTTTGAAATTTTTCGTTGAATTCATTCATCCAATTTTGATTATTTGTTGCTAGCAACATATCATCAACATATCATCAATATATATTATTAAATAAGATGTTTCCACTATTGTACTTTTTTTCAAATACGCATCTGTCAAATTTCATTTGTTGATATCCTAATTCATTTATCTGTTGGTTTAATAATTTGTACCAATTTCTAAAAGAAGTTTTTAGTACATAAATAAATTTTACTAATTGTAAACAATTTTTATTTTCTTCTTCTTATCCGTTAGGAATAGTTAAATAAATTGGTATTTTTAAATTAGAATTACAAAAGGCAGTTTTTACATCATATTGGATTAATTTCAATTGGTATTCGTTCGTTATAGAAATATACCATATTATATTCCAATATTGAACTACTGGGGCATATGTTTCTTTAATACTAGGTATAATTTGTCTTACCTTTAAAACACCTTGCTACAAGTCATTTTTTAGCTACATATTTATTATTTTGATCCTGTTTGGTGGTAAAAACCAATTTTGTATCTATTATGTTCATACCCTTTGTTTTAGGGACTATTTTCCAAACTTTTAATTTTGAGAGAGCACAGAATTTGTCTTTTATGCCTTTTACCCAATCATCTTTAAATGGGTGATTTTCAATATCTTCAATTTTTATGGGTATATTTTCCTTTTAACAAATAATAATGATTTATATTTTCTATAACTGCACAAGTTATTGGATTATTTTATTTTTTTAATCTATTTTAAATTCTTTTATACTTTTATCTTCATTAAAACAAATGTAACAGGCAATATGTACATGATTTATTTGCTATAGGATTTTTAAGACAATACCCAGTCGTAGTATATCCTATCATTATATTTTTTTCCGATCTTTCCATAAGTTTGGAATCTTTTCTTTCCAATCCTTTCTTTTTTGCCTTTGTGGCTTTTTGATTTCTTACTTCCATAGGTATATCCCTGTGTGCCAATGATTCAAATATTCTTTAGTTTTTTAAGTCTGATTTTTTATCAAGGAATATTTCATATGGGGTTTTTAGTTCCTTATTTGACCTACTTGGTAATCTATTTACCAGATTAGATGCAGTACTGATTGCATAGTTCCAAAAGGTAACGTCTAAGTTTGAATCAAATAATATACATCTTTAAATCTATATTGGATTTTATGGGAATTTATTTTTCATTAAAAGATAATATTTTTTGAATTCTTCAAACATTTGGCTTTTCTTTTGTATAGGATTTACAACATAATTAGAAAAATGATCAACAAAAGTTATAATATACCTATCGCCGTAAATTGATGGCATCAGAGGGCCCATAATGTCTAACAACACTATTTCTAATCAACAATTTGGTTTTAGCCTAGTTCCATTATGCCCTAATCTTGTGGACTTAGCTTTAATACAAATTTCACAGTTTTTAAAATCATTTTCATTAAAGTTTATTTGTTCTGGTATTCCTATTGACGTTCCTTCTAATTATTTTAAATATTTTGAATTTCAATGTCCTAACCTTCTATGCCATGTATTTTATTATATTTATTATGATTTTCTGATTCTTTTTCATTTTTATTTATGTCTACTAGGCTTAATTCCATTTTTTCATTTTGGCCTAACCCATCATTCAACAATTTATCATTAAATATTTCATTATTTTCTATATTGTTCTCTTTATTCTCTTTAATTCTTCATTTTGATTCATCGCATCAATCTCTTGATTGCCGTGTTCCCCATTTTCTCCTTCAGTACTTATTTCTATATCAAAATCATCCAATGCATCTTCAGTTTTTTCTGATACACAGATTATTTTTTCTATTTGATAATAATTTTTTGTTTCATCTATGTATTCTTTTACTATTTCATAATCTATTATATATACTTCATTTACTTTCCAAGCTGTAGTTATTACTTTTTATTCAATTTCAAGTATATGTTTATGTAATTACTTGTTTGGTCCAAATTCAAGGTATCTTTCTCAGCTATTTTAATTCTTAATAGAAAATCTATTTCTAACTCTGGTACATAATGCACTTTTTCTAACTTTACAACTATTTCTTCTCCATATAGATTTTTCACTTTGATCACCTTTATCCGTATTTGAGTTACTAATATGTACGTGTGTTTTAAAGCAATTTGTAATTTTATTGATTGGTCTAATTTATAATATTGATTTAATTTTTGTAACGAAGATACAATATGAAAAGTTGCACCACCATCTAACATTATTTTTTGAGTTTTTTTTCCTTCATATCTATTTTTACTTAATTTCTTTTTAATCACCATTGCTAACTGAACAGTCATTTTTGTTTGTACTATAATTTTTGTTTGTTACCATTCATGCCATTATTTACAGGATTACTCTCACTATATTGATTACTACTAATGTTTTGATTATTATTTGGTTGTCGTTGGGTATTATTTGAACTTTGATTATTATGCAGGTAACTTTGATTATAATTCTGATTAAAATTTTGGTTGTAAGGTAATGAATTACAAAAGATTTTCACACGTCTTAATTTTCCACAATTATAACATTTGACACTATCATTTTTATGAAAGTTTTCTTTATTTTCGAGGTTTCTATTTTGTTGTTGTTGTATACTCTCATTTTGATTATATGCTCTGACATTTTCATCTATGTTATTTCCATAATTTTCCCAAAAATTATTATTATTATAGTTTCTTAGGTATATTGAGTTTTGATTAAAGTTTCTAAATTTTCTCATTTATAAAATTTTTCTGAAAATTTTATCTGATTTTTCTATGAGCATAGACTGAAGTTTTTCTCTAAGCTTTTCTCTGCTATTGAGAGTATTGTATGCTACTATCGTTACATAAAATTCATCTGTTAATGCACCTCGAACACGGCGCGGAGAAAAACATAAATAAAACACGATAAAAACAAAAGATAAAAACTTTAAACAGCATCGGTACCAACTACACTTTGATATTCTCCAACGAATCGATAATATTAGATATATCGTCTTGAAAAACGATATTTTGTTCTTTCGAACATTTACAAAAATCTTCCGTTGCTTTTTCGATGTGCTTCGGGTTGATGTGCAGACTTTTTTTCCAACAGATCACAACTTCGTTAACATCCTCTTTGGTTTTGATGGAAACGACACCGGCGAATATAGTTCGCAATTTTTCCAACACTTCTTTCCTCAGTTCTTGGGACCGACAGATTAAATTCAGCAAAAATATACCTGAAACAGACGAAATGATGCACGAAAAAAATATTAGCAGCCGAAACGAAGCGGACATCAATTCCACATTATTATCATACGAAACACGAATGAACATATATAAAACACTCTCCCCATCGAATAAGTTTCAACAATATTTTATTTCAGCACTATGACTAAAAGATAGGGAAAAATTAACAAGTACGGAATATACTTTTGAATTTGAACGCAATAAGGAAACTAAATGCTTAAAAAACTGAGAATTTCTGAAATAATTATACGAAAAAAATTTCCTTCACCAATGTTTTTTTAGGCCAAACAACAACATTTAATTGTACACAACCATTGGTTTCTCGTCATTAACAAAATGGTGAAAAAAAAAAAACATGGAAACCTAACCGCTATAATCTGGCTTAAATAGTTAACCGACGCAACTTGAAGATAGGCGGTGAATAATTGCATAAATTTTGGTACAATTTCAAAAGTACGACACCCTATAGACACTAATTTGAGAAATGGACGGCTGACAGAAATCTAAAATACAATATTTCTGCCAGAAAATTATTTGAAAAATTCGTAAATCAAAATGGTTCAACCCGCGATTTAATTCACCTTTATCAGTCAAGCATCGTGTTACTTCGTTCAGCACATTCAACTGCAAAAAAGATACGGGAGGACATGAAATACCCAAACTGGGATCTTTATTGTCTACGTCAAACATGATGACGTCGTATTTCGATCCTGCGGAAAGCAAATCTCATTAACAAAAAAAACAAAAATTATATTTAAAAAAGAATAAATGAAAAACTTGAACAAATACCTTCTTTCACCTTCCGCGTAAGGTAACGAAGACCATCATCTATGCTAACCTGCATTCGATCATCCGTTTTCAAATAGAAGTGCTCTTTGGCTACATCGTAAATCTTACTATCGATTTCGACGGCCGTGATGAAAGCCTAAAAGGATAAAAACGTAAAACAAAGATAGAAATTGAGTCGAAACAAGAGTCTGACCTATGGTAATTTGATAATAGGCTATATCATACCTCTTTGAAGCATTTATGAAGGAGGACTGCTAACACACCACCACCGAGGCCGAGCAACAAAATTTCGTATTTAGGTTTTTTCACTTGGTCAACCGCCAACGAAACGCCGATATTCATCAAGATGTGGTATTCGCAACTAATGTAATTGAAATCGAGCTCTTCTTCGTCACCAACTACGAACGAAATAATAGATTTTCAAATTACTTAATATACTCCGAAAAATCAGATACGAAAAATATTATTTGCACCAGCTGCAGCAAACATGCGTGCAGTTTTCGGAATTACGATGAAAACAGTTTCAATGGTTGGTCATGAAAGTAAGCAGTTTTTACGGTAGCTAAAATATTTTCCCAAACTACGAAATCTAACCGCACCATTAGACAATTAAGAAAAATAAAAATTCAAAACGTCCAAACGACAAAAACAACAAAAAGAGAAAATTTTCAATGGGTTTCACTTCAGCTGTACTTTCGAACAATATTTTGCGGAATCATTCGTTTATTTTAGAATACTGTATTATAAAATGAAAATCACACAGCACTTCCCTCAATTTTTCTACTCTTTTTGCTCGTGATTTCTAAAAATGAATACAAAAAAATGGATCTGAGATTTTCTGCAAAGATTTACAAAGTAACGAGATTTTGCTAAAAACTGATATAACCAAAATAATAGGTACATTAGATTATCACTAATTAATTAATTTATTTATTTTAAGAAGTTTTCAAGGTTAATGTTATATTCATGCCACCTTAGTTCCACATAAAACTACCAACCTAGTAGTCTTGGCGATTTACCAGTTGTGGTATGCGACTGGGGGTAGTAAAATCCATTCCCCATAACAATACCTACAGTATTCTAAGTCAAACACTTACTACATGTCTACAAACCAAAACCAAATCACCCACACCGGACAGAAGCATTAAGGAATACTACTGTCCAACCCGAATAGCCTGCCAGGATCCTTGTGAACTTGAAATTTAGACCATACCTGGGTGAAATTAAATACTTATAAACCTATGCTATTTTATTCCAGGGCTCACACATTGCTGTACAGATTATGATCTGTATACCAGGCCTAACACCACCAAAAATGGCCCTTGCCAAGTGAAAAAACTCAACACATATTACTAAAGAGAGTCATGTATTAAATAAAATTTAACACAAAATAAAAATATGTCCTGGGTAATCGAAAGAAAAAACGACAATGAGTGTAGAAAAAATATTACAAGTTAGCTGATTGACAACTGGAGTAAGAAGATGAGAAAAAATGTAATAGGGGAAACAGAATACAGATGATAATTCGTACAGAGTAAAGAATAATGTACAATATAAGAGAAAAAGTAGAACCAGGGTACTTGATCAGAGTTGTTCTAAGGGAAGGGAAAAGACAGAGGGAAAAAGAAAAGAAAAATAAATTATACTCAGAGAAGAAATGACGTGAAGAGAAGAGATATACGTAAGAAAGAGAAAACATAATAAGATAAGAAGATGAACAGAATTATGTAAAAACATGAAATGAAGAAAAGGTCAAGAAATATAGTGAAACCTGGGAATAATTTAGAAGAGAAGAGGAAAAAAAAGAGTAGAAGATTGGAAATGAAAAGACAAATTTTGTCAAGTACCTGGGCTACGAATTTATACAGCTATTTCTATTTTAAAGAATAAAAAAAAATTTAGTTTTTATAATATGATGATAGTTTTATTATTATTATTAGGAAAAGTCTCAAAAATTTAATTTATGAATTTTGGTGATGGGTCAGTTGCGTCACAGTTATCTCATTTTTCACTGTTATCAAAAAAGCGAACTTCGTACATCGTAATGATGAATAAATTATACAAAATGTACTTTGACTAAGGTATATAATATGTAGTACTGTGAATGTTTTATTCAAATAAAACACATGTATAAAGAACTTGCAAAATGTGATTCTCATCAGCATGTTGCTGATATTAAGGGTATAGACAACAACGAATAATTCACATAAATTTGGGAAAATGATTTTTATTTACCATATAGAACAAACAATGTTTCAGTAATTCGAAAGTAATTCTTCAAAATCTCAATGTATGAAGGTCACAACGTTGGTGGCCTGATTAATACCAGCTATGTTACAATTTTTTCAAAAACCACCTTTTAATATCATGGTTTTGTCTTTTCAATGCCCATCGACTAGCAATATCAAATATGTGTTGGTCTAAAAATAATTTGCTAGGACCTCTTTTTCATATCTGCTATGTATCTGACACAAAAATAGCAGTTTTGAAAAACCTACTATATGTATGACTGAGATAGAAACAAAATACATATAAATAACTGTTACATGCAATACAATTTGAAGGCCACAAATTCCCAACAAATACTTGCTAATTAACTACTGTGTGTATAATCACATTTACATAACAGCTATACCTGCTACGTGCATAAAAAAATCACAATTTTTAATATTTTAAGCCCTTATATAACAAAATGTCGTGAAACTACAGTTACAACTGGCTCTGGCAGGATTTTAGCAACCAAATAAAGTTGTTCTCATAATCTTCAGTCATACTCATTCAAATATAAACAGTTTTTTGCCTCTACTGTAAAATTTACTTTTTAGCACATAGTAGATATTAATCAGGCCACCGACAATAAATCAGAAAAAATTTAAGTTCATCACCAAATTTTTTTGAATGTTTTTGTCTACAAATTATTTCCAACAAGAAAGTAGATATAAGGCCTTCAAACACTAAAAAAAATGTGCAAAACATTTTTAGACCTATTTTCAATACTGAAACAAGTTAGGTAAAAATAAATTTTTATATAAGACGAGTAAAACTCCTCCCACCAAAGTTCCACATCCAAAACTTCAAAAAAAACTTATATGAGATAAGAAAAAAAACATAACACTGTGGAGATTCGAACACAATAACACCACAATTAAAGAGCCGCGTTAATACCATGACGCCATAAAAAATGATTGGAAATCTAAGCAGTAACTTGAAGTGAAAGAAAAGCACCTTTATAAGAGATATCTGATAACAACAAAGCTCCATTTCAGCTCCCCTACATGTTAATATAAGAACTATGTCACATTTTGACGTGTTAGTGACTGTAATATAAGCATATCCTATACTATAATACGAGAAATAATTGTATGTGTGTATGTAAACGCATTATGAAGAACTAGACCGACAATGTTAAAGCCAACTGTCACCATCTTTGAACTGGGCATAAGCACCATATAAATGCACAGGTAGAACAGGAATTTCAAGTCAAATTGTATTTTATACAGTGTAAACTGAATTGATTTTGGTTTTAGGTATATTATATATTAAAAATAGACATAATAAAGTAGAATTATACTAAAAAAAAAAAGGCCCCAGTAACAGTGACTACCACAGACTGTTACATTTAATGTGATAGCATTTTCATCTTCAATATCAATGTTTTACCATCAACTATTGATACTGTGTTAACAAATACATGGATTTCTTCATAACTGTTTTATCAATGTTGAATGAAATATCGATATTTCGATGTGTCATAAGAAAGCTATGTAGTTTGTATCGATATAATATTGATAATCGGTGGAAAATTTAACAAGAAAAAAGGACATCGAATGTAAAAACAAACCCCGTATTTTGCTGTAATGAAAATAAAAATGATATCACACTGAAAAATTTTTTGTTCAAAATTAAAAAGGTTATTTATTACTTTATTACGTCTATTTTTAATAACCAAAATAAATGCAATTTACCTTGAATGAATACAATCTGACTTGAAATACCTATTCTACCCATGCATTTATACGGTGCTTATGCTCAATTCAAAGATGGCGGAGGTTGGCTTCACTTTTCTTGCCGAGTTTGGTATCTAGTATAGCATAAACTTCGACCATATACTAGATAGACATTGAAGAACACATAAATGACGTCACAATAGGGCAAATGCATGTTAAATCCAATAAGGATTTTTTGAAGAAAAAAAATCAAAAAAAGTTTATTTTTTCTTCTAAAATGAATTTTTTAATAGGAAAAAAGAAAGAAATTATTATGTACAATTTTTCAAAAAAAACTCTAATCTGGCTAAAATCAACTTCAATAACCGGGAAATAAGAGCAGTATAACCTGGGTAAAATAATTTCTTGCCCTAATGTGACGTGACACTCTGTATGTATTAGTACTTTAATGGGAAGCACTGTACAAGATTGTACAGGGCATGTCTGTCTAGTATATGGTCGAAGAGCATAAACATCTCTTTCAGCAGTAGTGATAACTAATAACAACGAACATTGAAAAATTGATTAACCCTAAAAAAGTAACAAATAAGAAAGGTTTTCTTAGCGAACGATAAAAATGCGCAGAACAAAGAAAAATAGCTCTTTAAAAATTTTTCCAGCAAGTTACTAACTGGAATTATTGAAGTCGGCGTAAATTAAACATGTTTGTAACAAAATTAGACGGAACTGACATACAAGCCCACATAATAAAGGAAAAGTTCCCTTTCTGAATACGACTATATCATCCGGTCGGATGATGTTGACGTCATTCTGTAATCTCGTTCAAACACTTCACTCCCACAATGTCAAATATTTTAGAACGCACTCCCAAGATTGGTGAATATAGATACATAAACGATAGAATTTTTCAGCCAAACATAAATAAAAATTCGACGATTAAGTTCAAGTACAGACAAAATTTACCATTCATCAGTTTCACTTCCGACTGTATCACGTTGCCACGATTCAGAAATATTAGGCGTCTAAAGTGTTCATTTTTTTCAATAACATCTTCGACCATAAACTTGCCAGAAAACGAACTTTCATCGCGAGTACGAATTTTGCGGTTACTATCGTCTTCGGCATTCACCGCCATGGTGAGGAACATTACTTTCTGCAAATATAATAATAGACAGGGGATTCGTTCAATGCGCACATACATTGATGAAATCGAAATAAACTAAATTGAATCACCTCTCCTCGAACTGTTACTCCCATCGGCGCTAATTTGATGACTGTGTCCGTAAGCTCATCTTGAATGCCTTTGAAGTCGGGATATTCGTGTCCGACGTGCATCGAAATCATAGCCACACGGTCGGCTCGACAATTTTTACGCAAAATCTGGCGCCCTTCGGCACTTGAGAATATCCATTCAGTTTCTCTGTTCGAACAGGAAACGACAATTAAGAAATTAATTTACTTCAAATAGAATCTATTTATTATACAACTGAGAGAAAATTTCACATGCTAAGGCTTATGTAAAGTAAAATCAGCTAACTGAAAAAGCAACCACGTTCGAAATAAAAAAAATGAAAAAAGCAGAAGTCAAAAACGTTGCATACGTATTTTTACGAAGTTAATAAATTCACTCACGAAGGATAAGTTCATTATGAGGCTGCGGCTATAAGAGATCCGACCTCTGGCTATCAGTAATGCCAGCATAATCAAATCAATAAAAATAGTTCTAAAAGGCTACATAGAACAAAAAACTTGTCTCGAGTTGCCGGAGTAGTTCTCCGTTAAAATCAAATCATTTTTCATTGTGACGGATGACTAAACAGTTAAACAGAGATCCAACATAAGTTTTCATGTAGCCGCAGCTTGAGGCGAAGCTTTAAATCTTTTTATTTTATTTTTTAATGGGATTTGTTTACGTGACCATTTTAACCAGCAGCTGAAGGTTGTAGTTCAATATTGCAATGTGGAGAAAAAGATAGTCGGAATAAGGTTGCCACTGGTTTGCTAGTATGAATTTCACAATCATATACTGAAGCACCACCCGAACCAAACCTGAAAATACCACATTTTTGGGTAGGGAATGTAATGGCGCGCGACCGGATTGGAATTCACAACCTTTCCATTGTAAAGTCGACCACCTAACTACTACGTCACGAAGACTTTAAAAGCTTTTAATTTTCTCCAAGATTATCACAAATGCACATCAGTGTCGTAGTGAAATTAAGATTTTCGGTAGGATGTTTTTGTTCATTAAATTTGCAAATGCTTATTTGTTAGCCACTACTGAGGGAAGAAATTACAAATTTTTTTCTGGCTATGGTGGGAGGAGCGGTAGACCATATTCCCCATTCGCTATGCCATTGGCATCAAAATAACGAATATTTCATTTTTGTTAATATCCACCAAATTTCAAATGCATAATATTATTCACAAAATATTCTAACAAAGGTCAACAAGAAAATAAATAACTTCGTGAAAAATTAACCTGCAATAAACATTTTCCCCAGAAATTCGAACAAACAAAAATAAACTGGTGCCAACAAGAATGAACTGTGAAAATGAATCTGAGGTAATACAATAATTCGCGAAAATTAATACTTCATCGCATTTAGAGTACTAACTCTCTTCTACAAATTTCATTTCCTTACAGTTTAATGAGCCGAGTCTCTTTAAATATCGTACTTCAGCCAACAAAATTCAAATGAAAACTTACTTTCCTAAAGGTACGACGAAGGCAGCAAACGTCATCTTCTCAATAGCAACAGGTTCTTCAGGATCTACTACTGTTATGGTGTATCTAGTTAACTTGTCCGATGGCCTAGCAATTTCGATGACTGCTTCTCTCTCTGTACCCATCAAGCAATTTCGACTTAGGCCACCGCAAACAACTTCAGCCTGTTGGATGGAGCGTACCGTCTTGATCACACTGTCTTTATTCGTTCGTAGTACGTTATCGTCATCCATACTGATTTCGAAAAACTGTCGACAAAAAACTAATTAAAAAAATTATATTATCCTCTCTTCAACGATGGACTATCTGTAACCATAAAGCGTTGGATGATGACTGGCCAAAATTGGGTACTAAAAAATACACTAACCGGTTCGATATTCGGTAGTTTTTTAATCTTGGTACAAACTAGTGCGAAAACGGGCATACGAGAGCCGTCAGCTCGACTTTTTTCAACTTCTACGCACCTGCATACACGTATTAACCAGCCCTTTTGAGAAAAATATTCGATTACAAAGTCGAGAATATGTTCTTGCAGCAACGAAACGCATACGAAACGACCACCAACTTTTAGTAACCTGTCGATTTCCTGCCAAATAATAAAATAATTAAAATTCAATATGAATAACTAATACAAAAAATATCACAAATTAACGCCTTTGAGAGCACGTCATTTACTAACATCAAAACAACAAAAGTACTATCTTCTCAACTGTTTCTACAATAATTATGAACAACCAGCCTAAACAGGATAATTAACGAATCGTTGAAACAGCATATTTTATGATTGAGAGCTACAGCGCAATATGTTTATCATTCAATCGTCAATTAAAAATGTAATCAATATCATTTGCAAAATAACACGAACAACGAAGCGTTGTTCCAACTTGATGATTCTTCTAGACAAGAAATTGAGTAAGCCAAAAGACTCCAAGTTTAAAATGAACGTCTGCGATACACGATGAACTTTGCACCATCGAAACATTATCGTACGATGATAATAGTGTAATTAATGGATTCTGCGGTATCAGCTGAACGTTGAAATACTTACGTTGAACAAGCGGCTGATTCTGTTCGTGGATTCAACAGTATTGTCGGGGAAAAGAGCATCTAATGTTCCTTTATCAAAAATCGCGCTGAAAGACCCATTATCGAAGTCAGTTTCAAGAGCATCCATTCGTAAATACATCAGACCCGGTCGATGTTTACCATATTTTTGCTGCATTCTTTTGATGACAACGCTGCTTACATCGATATTTGTAATTTTTCTACAGTTAAGGTGAAAAAAAAAATTGAGTTCCTAATGCGAAGGAGCCGAAATTTTTCGGAAATGAAACTCACTTGTAACCCAGGTCGTATAAATTCGTGCTGACCGTAGAATTTCCACAACCGATTACTAGAATGTTATCAGCGGGTTTGATATAGCGATGCAGAATTCCACATAGTTCTTGGTACTCGCCATACCTAAAAAATACTTCGTATTAAGAAAACATCTATAGAATAAAATGCTCGAATTCTCACGTGAATTCCACATACCACTCGAAAGCTTCTTTGCCTCGTTTCTTGAAAAAACTGTCCCAATATTCCGTTTTCAGAAAATCTTGGTTAGTGCGAGGTAAAATGAACATTGTGGGGAGAACGATAAGCAAAACTACGACATTTATTAAAAAACTTTACCTCGTCGAAAGTACAGTCCACTTCTAATTTAAATAATTTTCAGAAAACTAATACATTAATAATGATCTTATAGTGATATATGAACAGCAGTATTCCAAAAAATATTATTGAAAATTAAATAACACATAAAACTCACACAACACTCAAAATTTTCAATTAGTTTAATTGAGCGAATCCTTTGACTATAATGATACATTCAAAGACCGAAATACTTGTCACTAGGGATTAGATAATAAACTGAAATTGTATCATTTTGATAAATTGATAATGCGAATTATTGAAGGGAGATTTTGGATCCGAAGGAAGCGAACAAGTCAATATGAAATACTATATTACTATAATAATACATTAAAAGAACAAAATTATGTACGAGTCCGAGTCAACCAAAAAAGGATGAACGATCACCTAATGATGGGTAGTTCGTTCACGAGTTAGTTCTTTTGAACGAATCCTAGAAGTGAACTATTCGATCATTTAATTCACTTCTAAATGAACTAGTTCATTAGTTCTTTTTTTTTGGATAGTTCTTAGTTCTTTTCAGTCTACTCTACTCGATCCATTGATCGAACTGAAGTTGAAGTAAGTAGCAGTCGATGAGTGAGTGAAACAATTAACCAATAGTTTTAGCATGAATTTATGAATACGAGTGGATTATAATATCATATAATAAATCAGTTGATTTAAATGATATGAGCCAATCATGAATCAGCTGATTGAAGTGATCAAGTTGAAAAATTTACTGAACTACTGAACTAATTGAACTAGTTCATTTTGGTGAAGCAGACTCAATGAACTAAATCTGCAAAATGAACTAAAATTCCCATCTCCTTCCTTCCATTATGAAAAAGCCTTCGAGAGGGAAAAGCTTCGAGGATATATATATGGTGGAGATAACATAATAGTGGTTTTGGTGTCGTTCTATGGATAGCCCTACCAACAGCACGTGTTTTGCTTTCTAAAAATCTGATTGGAAGAAAAAATCCCCACTGCATCTGTGTATAAACACTAGCATACAAATTACCCTTCGAGAATGTACATTATATTTATATGATAGTGACAGGGAACAGTTTTAACATGGGGTGGAGATCAGTATTCATAAACATCACTTTATACTCCCTTCTCTTATACCTCACTTGAACATGACTTTTGACACAATTTTGTATCTAAGAGTGTGGTAACATTTTATTTTTACATTAGAACTATCAAAAGCGATACAATGTTCCCACATTTTTAAATATGAAATTGTGCAAAACCTTTTAAAAAGTGGAGTTTAAGTGAAGGGAGGTTAAAGTGACATTTGCAAATATGGCCCTGAGTATCCAAACAATAAATAAAATAAATAAATTATGAGGGGTCTAGTTCCAAAACTAACAATATCCATTTTGGAAAAAATGAGTTAAGCACAGGTTCTAGTAGAGTAGGTCACGGCGCATCATATGAGCTAATGATATTTCACCAAAACCCACTCCTTCTGTGTGAAAAGGGTTTCAAAGTCAAGGGTTGGTTCCAAAAGTAACATTATCCAGTGGATAATGTTACTTTGGGAACTAAGGTTCGGACTTAGAAATTTTTCAGAGGTTGCTCATTGTAAACAGTTCCTGGGGCGTTGTTATGAATGATTGTTTTGTTTGATAAAGGCTATATCGTAATAATTTTGTTTGTTTAATGGTCTTTTGTAATCTTTTTGATTATTATTAATGTGTTTTTTCCACAAAAAAAAACCACTAATGGCAAAGAAAAATAGCACAACTAGAAAAAAGAAAGCATATCCAAAACTATGGAGAAAGAATATCTCTAAAGCTGAATGGTAAGTTTTACAACTCATTAATCTTGAAAACAACGCAATAATAAAGGTTTTGGAGGAATAAAAAATTGATTATGAACCTGTTTTTTTATTCCACTTTAGATTAAAACCTGCATTTCCTCCAATTTGGCCACAATGTGATCATAAAACAAAATCTACATTGAAATGTGCCAGTCTAATACCTATCGACATGTATAATTTTCACAAGAAGTTATATAAGCTGGATAACAAAATAGACCAAGACCACTTCCTTTTGAATCACATTAAGATATCAAAACCAAAGAGATATCAAGTAGGCTTAGACAACCTCCAATACACACCCCAGGAATGCAGTGTACAATACTTCGTTAGAAACAAATTAAAATAGCTCGTTCCAGTCTGTTGTGCTGCTTTACAAAAAATTTTACACATCTCTCATTTTTGCTTAAACAACATTGCTAAACAATTCTACACTACTGGCGTTGTTGATGATAAGAGAGGCAGCATTTGTAATACTCAGGTGGTGAAGTATAATACACAGAAAGACGACATTAAAACGTTCATTTCAAAGCTGCAGTTTAAAGAATCGCATTACTGCCAAAGTTTATCAGAGAGAGAGTACTTACCTTGTGTCCTCTACATTCAGAAATTATATCGTATGTACCTTGAATGGTCACAGTTTAAAACAGTCTAGGATTCTTATTTCCACGAAATATTTAATACCAAATTCAATATAGGTTTTGGGTCTCCATTAAGAAACGTATGTTCTGCATGCCTCAGTTTAAAGGAAAAAATTAAAGCTGCTTCCGATGAAAATATCAAACAGGACTGGCTAGTTAGTCTTGCAATTCATAAAAAGAGAGCCTCAGCTTTTTTGATTTTCTTAAAGAGCAATCTGAAGATGTTCTAATCATTTTGTACGACTGTGAAAAGAACCAGCCTCTGCCTAAAGTCCCTGATAGTGCAGCGTATTACTCACAACAGATTTATCTATACAATTTCACTGCAGTTATTGGGCCCCCAAATTCTCGGTTGACTCCTGAAAATGTAAAATGCTTTTGTTGGATGGAAAATGAGTACTTAAAGAATGCCAATACCATTGCATCATGAATCACCTTCTTAAATCATTAGATGATAAATCTTTGAAAAGAGTCAAGGTAATTCATTTAATGTCAGATGGATGTGACAGACAGAATAAAAATACAATTGTTATCACTATGTGTATGTATTGGCTGGCCAAGTTTGCTGTAGACAACATCGAAGAAATCCAACTTGTTTTTCCAGTAACTGGGCATAGCTTCATTCTGCCAGATTGTGTGTTTGGGAACATCGAAAAAGTCATTAAAAAAAGATATGATTTTGAATCCTGAATAGTTACTGGAAATTATAGGTGACTACGGCGAGGTAATCAACCTTTGAGACTCTGTTACTATCATGGACTTCCAGAATGCTATGAAGGGTATTGTAAAGTCTATCGTATCTTAGCCTTTTCAAATTTCAAAAATCAAAAGAGTGATTGTACATCGGAATCCAAGAACTTCGAGAATTGAGATTAAAGGAGAGTTGTACTACAAAATGGATTCAGCACAATTTTTGTCCGTATTTGTTTGAAAGAGCAAGGCAGAAGATCTTAAACCAGCCCTGATTCCAAATTGCAATGTTGTTAAAGCTGCAAAAAAAAGGACGTGAATAATCTTCTTTGCAAACACCTTGGAGAAAACTGGAGACAAGACAATCGGTTACAATTTTTTATTTATATCTTGGATGTTGCAGTTGACGATGGTGCAAGAGATAATAACAATGATGACGAAGATGATTCAATGCCAGATGATGAAGTAGCAACCTGCGAGTTTTCAAGTGAGCTAGCTGAACTCATTGTATAATTTCTTATTAATTCCAATTTTGCAATTTTTTTGATTTGTTTTTCTTAAAAATTTGAAATTTTTTTTTAATTAAAATCCTTGTATTGGTATGCTTGCTTGTATTATTTTCAATAGTGATACTCACATTACATGTTACAACCAAATTCATCACTTATACACTTACTAAAGGGGGTCAAAAGGGGAGTTAAAAAATTTTTATGAGTCAAAACTCACAATATCCAAATTAAAGGTCATCTTTATCTTATGTATATACTATATCCTCGAAGTGTAGTGAGATCAAATATAAAAAGAGCGTGTTGAATACATGTTCGTCGCCATTAGCCGAATGACGTTGTTCGTTTTTACTCTAACGAACTTATCCGTGTTGTCTGTGTTTGTGTAAATTGGTCACGTTTTGATAGGTCTGTTCTACTGACGTCATTGAGTTGATCAATGACATCATTGAGATATCGATGTTGTACATTATCGATATCGAATCGTGTACGACACCGTTGTTCAGGATACTCAGGGGGGGGGGAGTCTAAGTCTTTCACAGTCTACCTTCCATATATAAGTCAATGTAGGGTTTTTGTTTGTTTGTTTATGTATTATCTGTATATGAAAAGTAAAATAAAATTAATAAAGTTTTTTTTTTTTTTTTTTTTTGGTGTTTGTTAATGTTTGTTATGTATGTGTTGAATTGTCTGATTGGAGAGAGGTTTGTGTGTTTGATGATATATTACAAAATAAAGAGACATTGATGAAATATTATTATTTATTTATTATATATTACAGACGATAACATTTAAGAATATGTTTATGTTTAGAAACTATAAAGTTTAACAAATAAATATGTGCATTTGTACAATGGTATAGGAACGTTTTGATCACAATGTTTCGTACCTTATTTTGAGGTATTGCTTATTTGTTTATTATCACAATGTTTCTCACTTTGTTTTTTGAGGTACGGCTTATTTGTTAATTATATAATAATGAGATCTGCCTTCATGTGTAAGAAGGTCTGGTATCATAGGTTCATTACTTATTTGTTGTTGTAGAGCACTCTGCTTCCTCGTCTTTTGTTGTTTCGTTTATGTCTGGATACATTTGTGATTCTGAAAAAAATTTTTAAAATTAAATTAATTTGTTTGTTAATACGAAAACACGTCAACTACATCATTTTTCCTTCTATGAGGATAAGTGATGGTTGGCTAGTGTTTTGTTTCTGTTGGTTTGTTGGGTGTCACCTGTTTCTCCAATCTTTATATTGGTTTCACAGTGGGTCCTCTGGTTGCAAACTTGATCTGTTTTGTTTAGAGTTTACCCAGAGTAGATTCTCCTAAAGACGTCTGGACTACGAATTATTTATGATAATTCGTAATTGTTATGTTTTTTGGGCCACTACTTTTGTGTGTGCATGTTGTAAAGCGTCTGTGAAATTTAATTCTAGTGGTGCTAAATATTTGAGGGGTCTGGTGGTGAGTGTTCCATTGGGGAACATAATAGAGGCTGATCTGACTATTTGGTCTGAGGATTTATGTAGTTCTTTGATCACTGCTAGTTGTGGTCTGTTAGGTGTTGATACCGCGTCAATGACCTGTACTAAATCTCCAATTTGTGGGATGTTGTTATTTGTTTGGTAATTATTTGGTATTGGTTGTGGTTGTTTGTCTCTAAGATATGGGAGATAATTTTGTTTCCATTGAATCCATAAGTTTTTCAACTATGTTTGATCCATTTTCCATATGTGTTGTAAGTGTCTTTCCGTTGTTGTGTGATTGATTTCTGGTTTGTTAGAGTTTAAGACAATATGTTGGAAATTAGCATGAAGGAAGTTGGCTGGTGTTAGGTATGAAAAGGTTGTTGTTTCTGTTTCTGGGCATAAGGGTCTTTCATTTATTATTATTTGTAATTGTTTGATGGTAATGTTAAATGTATGTATGTGAATTGGGTGATGTCCTACTGTTTTGTAGTAGGCTTGTTTGATGATGCCTATTAGGCGTTCGTAAGTGCCTCCGTACCATGGGGCTTTAGCTGGTATGAACTTCCATTGTATGTGATTTTTGTAGAGGTAGTTTTGTACTTTGTTGTCATTTGTTATGTTGTTCCAGAAGTTTGTTATATTTGTGTTGATGACTCTGAATTGTGCTGCGTTATCTGAAAGTATTATTTTTGGAGTTCCTCTGTCTGCGAAAAATGAGTGAAATGCACACCATATTTCTTCTGTTTGTAAGGATGCAATCGGTATTAAATATACTGCTCTTATAGTAAGGCATGTGAATATGAGAACCCATCTTTTTGAGTATGTTGTTGATGGAGAGATCTGTTGTGGTTGTTTATTTGTTATTATTTTATTATATGTGTAAAATGGGCCGAATATATCGACGCCCTGTATGTGTAAATGGGTGCTCATTTTCGTTGAGTCTGAAGTCTGGTATGGTCAAAAAGGGTGGTTGTTTGTATGGTTTGTTTGAGTGGATTTTGCATTTGTAACAGTTTTTCCTAATTGTGGATATGACTAGTTTGTTAATGGTTGGAGTGAAAAAGTTTTTCCTGAATTTTGCGACTGTGTATCTGGTTCCGCTATGGTAACCTTTTTCGTGTATGTATAATATGATTAATTTAGTTAAGTATGAGTTTGGAGGCAAAAGGTATGGGGTATAGGTTCTTGTGTGTAATGTATGTGGTGGTAGGTAATTATGTAATCTGAGCATATTATCGTTATCTAGTTTTATGTGGAATTTTTTCAGTATTGCATATGGGGGTGGGTTTGCTTGTTGTAGTTGTTGAAAGATGAGTTTACAATATTTGTTTTGTTCTGCTTTGATGAAAATGGTTAGTATTTGAAAGAATTGATAGTTTGTGTTAAGATACGATGTTGTATATGATTTCTGTTGTGTTTTTTTTTTGTCGAAATTGTTTTAGTGCTCTTATTATGATTTGAAATGTTTTAATTAATTTTTGTAGTGACGAGAATTTGGTAATGTCTAAGTTAAATGGTGTCGAATTGTTTCCATATATGTATGTCATAGGTATGTTTGTATGTGATGAGTTAGAGTTTGTAATTATTTCTTCATGATCTATTGTTTCTTCTTCGTTTAAGTGTGGGTGTATATGTTGTGTTTGTGGTGTATTGTGGATTATTTCTTCGTGGTCTATATCGGGATTTGTGTTATTGTTAGTGACTGTTTCTGATATTTTTTCATAATGTGGGATCTTGTATGTTTTGGATTGTGTTTGTCTATGTTTACGTGTATATGTGTGGTCGTTATATGTGTTATTTAATATTGTTTCATTAATGTGAGGTTGAGCGTAATCGTGTAGGGATTCTGCTATTGTGCAAAAAGTTTGTTGGTGTTGTTCTTCTATTTGTATTTCTGACTTTTCATCTTTTAATGTATGTAGATCTGTTTGTGGCCATTGTGTTTTTTCTTTTGTTAGCCAGTCTGGTCCTGTAAACCATTTTGATTGTAGTAGGGACGATAAATTTGATCCTCTTGATCCTATGTCTGCTGGGTTTTCTTTTGTCGGTACATACTGAAATGTTATGTTTGGAATTGTTATTATTTCTTTGACTCTGTTTTGTGTAAAGGGGGGTAAGATTTTTCTTTGTGTAAGCCATATGAGTACGCATTTGCTGTCAGGACCATAAGAAAGATTGTTTATTGTTAGGTATGCGCAATGTTTCTCTAAGAAACTTTATGAGACGTGCTCCTAGTAATGCAGCTATTAGTTCTAATTTTGGTATTGTGTGTGTTTTTGCTGGTGTTAATCTGCATTTGCCTATTAGAAATCTTAGTGTATGTATGTTATTTGTTTTGTATTGTAAGTATGCTACTGCAGAATATGCTATGGCGGAGGCGTCTACGAATGTGTGAATTTCTGCTTGTTCTGGTAGAAAGGGTTTTTGAAAAAATTTCCTTGGGAAGCATATGTCGTTACATTTGCTTATGTCTGTTATAATGTTTTCTGCAATAGGGATTAAAGAGTTTGGTAATGGTGTGTCCCAGTCTTGTTTGTGGTTCCATAGGGTTTGTACGAACGCTTTTGCAGGAACCATTAATGGTGCAAACCATCCTAATGGGTCAAAGATCGCTGAAAAGTTGCTGACGAAAGTTCTTTTGGTATGCTGTTCTGGTATTTTTATTTTTGGTTTTAAGTAGAGTATGTCTTTTGTGTAGTCCCATTGAATGCCTAGTATTTTAACGGGTGGTTTTTGTATTGCGTTGTTGTCTGTAAAGTATGTTTGTAATTCTGAGTCGTTTGTTGCCCATTGTGCTAGTTCCATGGAAATATCATTAAAAGTTTTGTTAGATGCGTTGTATAATTTGACTGCTTGTTCGTGTGTTGAGACTGATGTAATTAGGTTGTCTACGTAGAAGTGATTTGTTAGTATGTTATAAAATTGAGGGTTAGTAGTTTGAAAGTGATATAGTAATGTTGCTGCAAGTAAAAATGGTGATGCTATGACACCAAATGGTACTCTTTTGAATCTGATGATGAGGAGGTTGTTGTTTGTTAATGGTTTGTTTGGGTCTTTGAGCCATAAGAATCTGGTGACATCGCGATCTGATGGGTTAAGTTCTAATTGTAGAAATGTTTTTCTAATGTCTGCACTTATTCCTATTGGGTTGAGTCAGAATGTTATAAATAATTTTACTAAATCAGCCAGAAGTTTTAAGCCTTTGTGTACGCAATCGTTCATTGAGTGGTTTGCTTTTTTGGTTTTGGCTGAACCGTAGAAAACTATTTGGATTGGATGTGTAAGCTTTGTTGGGTCTATTAGGCTGTGATGTGCTAAGTAATGTATTGGTTCTGTTGAGTGTTTATTGTTAACGTATTCTATTATGTCATTTTTAAATAGTTCTTGAAAATATGCGTTATATTTTTCAAAAAATTCTGGTGTGGTGCGCATTCTTGGGAGTTGACTTTTGAGTCTGCTGAAGGCTAAAGAATAGTTGTCTGGTAGTGGTGGTGGGTAGATTTTCCATGGCCATCTGACTTGATATCGACCGTTAACTAATTTTATGTTTTTGTAAAATAGTTCGATTGCTTTCTGTTCTTCTTGTTCTGCTGTTAAGTCTAGTGTGGTTATTCCTATTGTTTCGAGTTTCCATAAATTTTCTATATCTAGTTCTGATGAGAAAAATATGTGTTCTGGTTCAGTTGGTTGTTTTGTGTTTGTTGTTTGTCTAGTTATGTAGAATCCAAAGTCCGTTTCTATGAGTTGTATGGATGGTGATAAGTGAGGGATTGATTTGATGAATTGCCACATGTATTCGTTGCCTATTAATATGTGTATTTTCGATGTTGTTTTTAAAGTTTGTGCAAAGTGTAAATTTTTATATTCTGGATGAGTTTGTTAAATCTCGTTTATATTTTGTGCGTCTAATTTATTTGATATGTTTGTGACTGTTCGAGCTATGAGGTTTGTAAATTTGTTTTTTGTATGTTCAATTTCAAATTTGACAATGTTTGTGTGGAATGTTTGGGATATCTGATTTTTTATGCCAGTTAGTTTTAAGGTGTGTGTTCCTATTATAGGTAATTTGAGGGTTTGATTAGCTATACTATCAAGTATATATGTTTTGGTACTTCCTGAGTCAAAGAATGCGTTGATTGGGTATGTTTGTAGTGTTTTGGGATTGCATATGGTTGTTGAAAATGTAAGGAATTGATAGTTTGTTGATAATATTGTAAATAATTTTAACTTACTCGGTATTGGTGGTTGTAATATTGTTTCTTCTGTTGGTTCTGCTGTGTTTATGGTTTGTGCCTCTGGTGTCTCCTCAGTCTCTATAGTATGATGTTGTTTTGGGGGGCTGTAAAAAAGTTGTATTATTAAGATTGTTTCGTTTTGCTTTGGTGTTTGTATTTATTTGCTCTGTCTTACGTAATGGGAATTTAGTTTGTAGGTCTATTACTCTCTCTAAGTATTTGTTGGCCTCTGTTTTTGTCATTGGGTACGTTGCTCTGGGGCATAATGCTGAGTGGTGAGCATTGGTCTGTTGGCACTGGAACCATCTGCATCTTCTCTGTTTTTGGTTGCAATGGTCTGCTGTTGCTAACACTCCACATTTAGGACACAAGTTAAATTGTCTGAAATAGGATCGTCTGCTCTCTAATGTATTATATTTGTTGTTGCAGCAAAGGTAGCTCCAATGTGGTCCCTTGCAAAACATGCATCTCTGTTTTGTTGGTATGGCTGGAAAGCGGTAAAGTTGTTCAAGGATGCTGCGGTCTGTGTCTGTTTTATAGTGGTGCGCTGGAACAGAGAAATCATCAATATCATTATCTAAGTAATGTTCATGTGAAGGTTTACCTTGTTCTATATTTGAGTGGAAGTTAGGACTACTTTTAAGTTGTGTTGAGTTTTCTGTTGTATTATTATTGGTGGGTTTGTTATATTGTTTTCTATTAAATGCGTTATTCGATTTGTCTCTGTAGTATGTATTGTTTTGTTGTTGGTTTTCTTGTGTTTTGTATGTTTCTTTCATTATGTCGGGTTTTTCTTCAAGTCTCTAGTTTTAATTTCTTGGTAAACAGCCTCTAAAACAGCTCTTGAATTTGGTTTGGAAATGTTTATCTATTGGAGTATGAATTTCTAGGAAAGATACGTAATAATGCTGGAAATGTTAAGTCATCCGTTAACTCTGGTACAAAGTCGTGAATAGTGTTCAGTAGCATGCATGTTTTATCGTATGCGTTACGTAGACCTTCTTTTGTATTCTGAGCGAGAGGTATGTTATTTAGAGTTTGCCATAATTCCGAGCATAATCTTGATTCATCTCCAAATTCATCGTGTAAGTATTGGAGTCTTCTGAAATATCCTTGTTCGTTATGTCCTAGCGTTGTTAGTCTTTGTTTGATAGTGTCTGGCATAGCGTCTTCTAGTATTTTGCATTTTTGAGGTGTTATGATATCTTCTCTTGTGTGTATGTATTTGGTAAACGATGTTATGAAGTCTGGGTATGATATACGTTTCCCGTTGAATTTTGGTAGTTTGTACTTTGGCGTTTCAAGGAGGCATGTTTGTGTTAAGGTGTTTGTTCCGGTGGGTATTTCCCAGACTTTTGGTATATGGAGTATGTTTTTGTGTCTTGTGTTTTGTATGTTATTAGGATGTTCTTGTTCATTTTTGTCATTTGTTGTTTGTTCTATTATTATTTTGGTTGGTTGAATTAAAATGTTGTTTATAGGTTGTCTGTTTGGAGTTTGTATGTGTGTGTTTGCTATTATAGCACGTCTTTGTATTGTTGTGTTCGTATCTGTATTATTGTTTTTTCTTGTGGGTGTTAGGTCAATTGGTGTTGTTTTGTCTGTTACGTTCTTTGTTCTTGATTTTTTTGTTTCTATAGTTGGTGTTTGTGGTGTTTGATCATCTTTGTACATCCATTTTGATGATCTTTTCCTTTTGAGGGTTTGTTCGAGTGTTGTTATGGATGTATTTAAGGTATTACCTGGAGGTGTAGCAGGTCTGTGTTGCTCCTCTGAGCCTGATCTGTAATAGCCCGTGGAATGGGGGCTCATCATTTCTTCGCTGGATGTCTGGGACACTGTCCTTTGTCTTTTGCTTGGTGATGTTATGTTTGTGTCGCAATATATTTCTGGTGGTTGTCTGGCTTGTATGTATTGTTGAGCGGTCTGTTGTATCTGTTGAGCTGTTTGTAGTTGTTCAAATTCATTATTTATTTTCATTATGTAAATAGTATGTTCCTCTTTTATGTCGTAAATTTTTTGGTAAAATTGCGTGTCTGCGTCTGTTGGTAGGTTATCTAGGTCCGTTAATTGAAATTGTAAGACACTTAAGAATATTCTTACGTCTGCAGGTTGGTATAAGGCTACGTTATAGTTTTTAATTTGTTGTATTTTTGTTTCTGCTTGTGTCATTGAGATTTCTGTGTAGGTTCTTTGCGGACTTTTGTATGTCTGTTGAGTGTGTGGTGCACTGGTTGTGTAAAATGTTTGTCTCGGTTGTTGTGTCGGTATGATGTTGGGGATGGGTAATATTCCCTGTGTTATAGTTTGTTTGTTCGTGGCTGTTAGTAGGACTGTTGTTGTTGGTCTGTATCTTGAAGTTTGTGGGTTATCTGTTGTGGTTACTATGGAGTACGTGGATTAGATGTTAGGGTTTATAGTTGTGTATGTAGTTGTTGTTGGTAAAGTAATCGTAACTGTTTTTGGTAGGTTAATTGTTTTTGTTTCTTTGTTTGAGCTCGTTGTATGTTGAATGTTAGGATTGGTTTGTTGTGTGGAGGTTTGTTGGTCTGTAATGTTGCGTGTTAGAGGTGAAGGATGCTGCTGTGGTTGCTCTGCTAAGAGTGATGGTGACAGGTGTGTAGTTTTGGGCTCTGCTGCTTCTGCTTGCGGGTTTGTTCCCTCTGCCGTTTTAAGTTTTTTCTTCCCCATATCGAGATCTGTGGAGTAATTGCTGTGTTAGATATCTAATGGTAAAAATGTTGCGCACGTGGATAAACGATGTTCGTACTAATTTATTCTTTGATCTCACTTGTTTATATAAAATATGTTAACTCTGTTTTATGTATAAGGAATGTAATAAATTATAAATTATGTATGTGTTTTGTTTTACTTACGTCTGTTTTGTTTTTGGGTGTCTGTTGTGGACATGCGCTTTCTACTTGGTAGAGACACGAGTTTGTATTTTATAACGAATTAGCGGTATGCACGGGTAAATATTAAACACAAGTAATAGAACACAAAAGAAAACTTAAAAATAACTCCGAGGACCGTTTCTTGCTCTGCTATCATGTAGTGAGATCAAATATAAAAAGAGCGTGTTGAATACATGTTCGTCGCCATTAACGAACTTGTCCATGTTGTCTGTGTTTGTGTAAGTTGGTCACATTTTGATAGGTCTGTTCTAACTCAATGACGTCATTGAGATATTGATGTTGTCGTACATTATCGATATCGAATCGTGTACAACACCGTCGTTCACGATACGAAGAGAACATTCATAAAACTAAGACAACTATAAAATACAGGCATACTATATCAGCCATTTTGTTCCTTTTCTGTTTTTACATTTTATAGGTCCTATGACCCTAAGCACCTGTATTAGAGCCCAGTAGATACAAGTAGGCAATACACCATTTTGTACCCACAATTTATTTCACATAATCCTTTCAGAACTTCAGCTATATCTCAAAAACCAATTACATAATTTCAATGAAATTTTCACAGAGTCTTCAGCAAATATATTTTAATGTTACACAAAATTTTAGCTTTCTACAGATGGTTCTTTTGCAATTGCATTGATAACTTTCATTGTATAATTTGTTCCCATAAAATTGTGTATGATAAGAAGCTTGTTTCTTTAGCCCTTAAATCAGTTGGGGAAAGTAGATTATAAGTGGAGCAATAAAAATTCCTTACAAAATTATATAATAATCTCAAACTACTAAAATTTCCAAAATTAAAGTGAATATCAATAATTTCACTTGTTTTTGGATACAAAATGGCGTATTGCTGGACTCGTATCTGTAAGGCTTAACCTCTATTATATATTTTGATTTTGAACTTCAATTCTAGTTCAACTTTAACATCTATGTGTTTGATAATAATTAAAAATAAAAGTAATAAAAATATTTAATGGAATGAAGTCCTATTAAATTTTCTTTTTTACTGTCAAGTTTTTTCGATTTTTATCGAAGATTTCTGCCTAATCTTAACATTTTTCCTCTTTTACTGATAACATGTAATTAAAGTAGATTCTGATTGAATTTTTTGACCCAGAAAACCGGTTTAAATGTTCGGAATGTTTTCTTACTGAAACCTATTGGGTATCATCTT
The DNA here is from genome assembly GCA_011428145.1 of Ericerus pela. Lineage (NCBI taxonomy): Eukaryota > Metazoa > Arthropoda > Insecta > Hemiptera > Coccidae > Ericerus > Ericerus pela. The sequence goes on from WOFM01000245.1 coordinate 56,606, forward strand.
CCTCTAGCATAAAAAATCTAATGATTAACTTTAACTTAATACTCATTGTATGACATGTCTAGTTCTTGGATAAAAGATCCTTGCGGTTATATTTGCATTTCTTTCACATATGTTTCCTTAGTATATGCAGATTATGTCGTTATCAAATGGATAGTTCTCCAGACGATGCAAAACAGGTAAAATTACATTTGACTTGAAGAGAAAGCCTATTGTAACGCATACACCTATCGAACTATTAATAATTTAATTATTTTTAGTTTATGGGGTACATTGAACATACTTGTATTCAACTGCTTGGTGCTTTTACTCGTCATGTCGCACATTCGAGCCATGTGTTCCGATCCAGGAGTTATTCCATTACCACAAACAAAAATGGATTTTTCTGATATTTATGCCGGTGTGTTATATTGTTGAAATTTCTTTAAGATGTTTGTAATTGTATCACAAGTGTGCCAATGTAATTATTATGATTTAATTTTACAATAGCTAGTCACGAACCGCTCAACCAAGATGATTGGACAGTTTGCACCAGATGTGAAACTTATCGACCGCCTAAGGCTCACCATTGCCGTATTTGCCAAAGGTGCATTCGCAGAATGGACCATCATTGTCCGTGGTTAGAATATTTGACAGTATTTCCCGTTAACTGTAGTAAATTCGTCTATACTCCATTGATCTTGACATTTATTTTTCTATTAAAAGGATAAACAACTGCGTTGGTGAACTGAATCAACGATTCTTTATTCAGTTCCTGATTTATGCTGGTATATTATCCGTGTACACTTTATTTCTGGTTACCATGTCTTGGCTTCGAGAGTGTCCATCTTGTGACGAAGAATTCAACGTGAGAGAATTGCGTGTGTATGTCAACTATTTATTATTCTGGTGTAGTAGTGATAAAATCATTTTATTATAAAATAACTGAATAGTACTTAAAATACGTATTTTATGGAATCTTGAGATTTTACAGTCCTGTGCAACGTCTTTGATGTTGGTAAAAATACATACTTTCAAGCTCTACGTTGAACGAATACTCAAATCGATTCTTGACTGAATCAACATTAATTTAGACGTATATGAGCATAGGAATTTTTTTTATTTTTGAAACTGTTAATCGTAGTTAGAGAAAAAATATGCATGCCAGAATTTTGTTGCTATTAGTAATGGCCTGCCAGTTCATGTCTTGTAGTCTTCCCTTGCAGCCGATTCCGTCTATGTTTATTGCTCTGAAAATATTGCACTTCACATTCACCCGCTCCCGATTTATCAATAAAAACGTAGAAATTATTTAGATTTCGACATCACTACCGGTTAATCATCCATTCTCATCAACGTGAATCCGATAATTTCTGGATTTCATCATTTCAGATTCCACAGTGTTGCTTTGGTATTGGAGAGTATAATGTTCGGTATATTCGTTATTCTTGTGCTGCACGACCAACTTCAGTCCTTGTCAAACGATGAAACATTAATTGAAGAATTTTATTCGGAGAACAAGAAACGTATTGCAAAACATAAAATATTATTTTGGAAATTATGTAAAACACCGAGTATATCAAGGGATATCATTAGAAGTCGGTTGCATACTGTGTGACTTCGAATCGTTAGGAAATAAATAATCCTGCTCACGTCAACTTACTTTAAGAATGTGAAATTGAGTGCTAAACGAAATTGTGTGCTTATTATTGGACAATTACGACCACGTCACAGTATTTTAACTAATCTTAATCTTATTCTATCGTTTGTGTTGCTTTGCTTTTTCAATACCTTATTGTAAATGCGCGCATTTTATAACTTGTTTAATCATATTCGGTGTTTTTGCTACTTATAAAACAACAATCTGTTTCCTATATTTGAGGGAGTCATCAACCAGTACTTAGGCACTTTACTTGAGGATGTAAAAAATTGTTTCTTTTTTCCTTTTCGCTATGTTGCCCAACCATGTAAACGGGCGTGTCATTTTTAATTTTCTTCTTTCCTTTTTTTTTAAATAAAGTTTTTTTCAATGATTTAATATTTTTTATTTTTATACAACCAAGAAAGCCTTCTCGGTTCAAAGAATAATTTTGAAAATCACAGTGGACTGAAATAAGAAAAAAAAATCCAGTCATGAGTTCACAGAGTAATTGGTACTTCAAATTTAAAAGTCGTGATGATAAGAACAGTGATTCGAAAGATTCGGAGGGGAGGGAAGCTAACAGTTAATTTCCTCTACAAATAACACCATTCGTTCAGAATATTTTTAAAGTGTCAATGTCTGAAATACACATAGAAACAATTTCAGTCTTCTACATGTGAAACATCGAGATACTCACTAAAGAAAATGTAATAAACTGATTCTCGTAAATAACCTCCCTTACCACACCAAATATGGTTATCTCAATTTAAAATTAAATTTTTCTACGAAAGCTTTTCTTCAGGTTTTTTATGACATATAGCACAGCGAAACTGTTTTCTCCCAATTCATTCATTGAAAAATATTTTGAATTTTCACTTTTTTTGAGTATCCTGTTCCCTTTTTAACTTCAAAAGAAATAAAATAATACAACATATCTGTTTGCAATGTCAAAATCAAAATAGATGAAAAATTAATTTTTTTATTTGCTATAGAAAGACCAAATTTAGTTCGTTTTTCCAGAACAGTTTCAAACCGAAATAAATAATTTCAAGCGAAGTTCCCATAACTAATATTTCATAATAAATTCAGGGTTGGTTGGTTCGAGTGTAATTCATCTCGAAGAAATAATAAGATTATTAAATTATTTTTATCACCAAAATTTAAAAAATTTCAATACTCTCATCCAACAAAACATTTTTCTACAATACTACAGTCACATAATAACTATGAATTCTGATTCAAATACACAAACAAAAAAGACTTGGAAAAAAACGAGCACCAAATTACAATTTATCAACACACTTCAAACTTCCGGGAAACGAAGTTTTTCAGGATTTGGATTATTTCAAGGGCAGCATCACAGGAGTCGCATTACACACAATTCATTCGACAGCCGATCTATTTGTTTGCGTAGTCTGCAAATACTGATTCAAATTCCTACGATGAAAATAATGTTTCCCGTATTCGAACGATGCTACCATTATGGCGCATGCAGGTACAATTTTAACTAAACGAGGCAGCAACCCCGAAAATAGTCCTGGCATGCCTTTCGCCGCGTAGATTTCTTTGAGTGTTTGAATCACCGTTGTACTTCGACCTGGAGGTTCTTAAACACAGAACAATATAAAAGTAACTGGACAAAAAACCTTATTTGGAATTTGAAATGACTAATCTGCAGCCTACATAAATGCTGAAGTAATTAGCACAGAGCCATACAACAATGCTCAAACAGTAATAAGCTCACCTGTCAATATCTGTTTATCGACAAGATCTATTTGATACAACGTCTTCACTACGTCAAATGGGTTAGTTACGACAGCTGCCATCTAAAAAAAGTAAAAGGAAAGTACTTTTCACAACAATTTTTCATAACAATAAAAAAGGACATATCCTCAATTTATACTGGAGAAAGGGGTTCTAATCTCTTGTACATACACACAAAAATAAGATCATATAGATGATAGTGAAATTTTTAAAATTATCACGAACAAAAATTCACGTAAGAAATGGTTCTTGATTTAATTTCCAATCTGCATCTATTACGGAATGTTTTCATAAAACAAGAAGAAAATCCAACGAGTCATAGGCTGAATTCACATTACTGAATTTAATGAAAAGAATAATTACTTACAGCACCACTAATGCTTCCTCCTAAAAAACTATAGAAAAAAGAAGAACCATCTGGATTTGTATGCGATTTGATTTGTTCGTATGTTACCCAATAAATTCCTACGATAAATATTCACATTAGACGATCATAAACGTTTTGAAAGAGAGAATCATACTCTGATGTAAAAAAAAACTAACCTGAAAATGGTACATCACGCATTAACGTGGGCACTACACCCTTCCATAGACCTTTGAGCCCATGGTAACGAAGTAACGTCGTTATGGCTTCGCGCATCTCTAAAAATACGGTTATAATTAGCACAATTAATAGGGTTAAGCATTTCAACGCTGAAATTAAACTAATACAATAACTCACGTAAATAACTTAATCTTTCAGACTGCATTTTAATTCTGACTAATTCAAGAGGACTAACAGCCATGACGGCCCAAGTCCGAGCAGTGCAACCAGCTATTAATGGTACCCATGCTGGTTGGTGTGAGAAATTATCGTAATTTTTCACGTACAACTGATTTCGGCTATGGTAAAAATTTTTTAAACGGCTTCTCAACTGTTCATACGTAACGAAGTACACAATTGTAGCAGGTAAGGCAAGTACTAAAGTGGGACTCAGTCCACTCCATAGCGAGGTAACTCCTTCATTTCGTGATATTTTGAAGAAAGCATCCTACAATGAAAAAAAATACATCCACTTTCATATTTTCAAAGGCAGAAATAATTATTACATACCGAGCGTAAAAAGTTCATACCACCTACCAGAGTTCCAGAAAATTTTTTTGACCTGGAGAACCAAAACGGACGTGTATGTGTTTGCTCATTTAATGTAACACAGGGGCATATATGATCCATTAATCCATTACAATACAAAAAACATTTGGGAACAAGTTGGGCATTTTTCTGCTGCGCTTGTAGTCGTACTTTAACAACGTCAAAAGGAGTCACTGAAAACAATAACAAATTGATAGGTTCACTTTCGGCAGGCCGAAATATGGGGACTGATGGTCACAAAAAATTCTCACGAAGGATTGACGTTAACATGCCGCCCGAACAAGCGGCTGCCATTTGTTGAAATGGTGTAATTCGAAATCGAGGATCATCGGTCAGATCTGATTTAATCGCCGAATTGATTTCCGCCATCATAAAATGAAGCAAACAACTTGGCATCAACGATGTTCTGATGCGTGCAGAAACTCAAAATTCGATATCTAATTCAATATTTTACTGCTCATTACTTATAATAAATGCAACATGTAAGAAGTAAGAACAGTGAGATAAATGACGGTAACAGCACGGAACCAACTTGAACAAATCATTTCATTACTTGAAAGTTTGAAACATCAGAAATCGAAATTGAATTCAAACTACAGTAATTCCATTTCAATCTCCACAACTCTTCATGATGACCATTAGCTCATGAAACTCGCGCTAGAATAGTTGAACCGAACCTAAATTCTATGGAATTTTGTTAAAAACATGAAAGTATGGAACATCTCATCAAAAAGTTCTTTTTCTTTCTAAAGTTCTTTGCTTTACGTTGTTTTCTACGTTTCGAAAATCGAAATTTTTACTTTAAGGGGTAATTTACTTTTCAAAGTGCAAACATTGGGTTAAAGCCCTACAAGTACGAGTCCGACAATACGCCATTTTGTATCCTTCATAAATGAATTCATTGATATTCACGTTTCAGTTTGAGAAATTTTAAAATAGTTTTAAATTGTTTTATTAATTTTTATCCAGCTTTTTCATTGTTTCATTCTTCCAGGATATATATATGATGGAGACAACATAATAGTGATTTTGGTGTCGCACCTAAGGATAGCACTGCAGATGCCACACGTGTTTTGCTTTCTAAACATCTGATTGGAAAAAAAAATCACCACATGCGTTTGTTTATAAACGCTGGCGTGCAAATTACCTCCTTCTGGAGACTGATTATTCTGACTGAGCGACGTTGATTTATTTGGGGTAATTTGTACGCCAATGTACACATGCTCAGTGTAGATGTTAACGACAGTCGGAAATGGCGATGTAGAATTGAATTCTACATCTACACGCATACTCTACCCGTAGAATATGTAAACTAGAATCTTCAATTTCATGTAGAATAAGTAGAATATGTAGAATATGTAGAAAATAACGCTGATAAGGCTTCGAGGATATATATATATATATGATGAAGAAAACATAGAATAGTTTTAACATGAGGTTGAGCGTCCAGACTAGATACCGCATGCTAGCGTATGAAGTACCCCAGACTGAACACCCCAACCAATTAGAATTGAAAATAAGTGTAAAAGTGAGGTACTTAGTACACCAGTGTTTGTAAATAAATGCATGTTATGAGATTTTCCTCCAATCAGATATTTAGTTTGAAGTACACATGTTTGTAGAAGCACAAGGTTTGTTATAACAATAATCACAACCTGAACAATAACCACTAAAACCAAAACAAATTGATAACATTGATTTGAGAACTGATAAGCAAAACAAAAAAATTTCACTTAACCAATAACCAATAACCAATTCTTATAAAATGCTGAAACTATTAACCAGAATGATAACTAGAAAGAATCGGTTTATATGAAATACTAATATTATTGAATATTGTTTTGTAACAATTACTAATTATTTCCAAGAAAATTATCAATTATAGATAATTTGACTTTGAGAAAATTCTTTTTGTCTATTTTAACTCAAATTGTGTGTTAATTAATAACTAGTAATCTCAACCAATAATCAGAAAATTTGTTTTGGTTAACCAGAACAATAACTGGTAATCAAATAATTACATTTTTAACCAAAAACCAGTAATCTATAACCAGTAACCAATATAAATTTTTATTGGTTCCCAGTAATTAATAACCCCAAAAATATTTTGGTTATAAGCCCTACAAGAGGAGACGTTGTTCGCAGGTAACTTTATGGCTCCTTGTTGGTTGTGCCTATGCGCCTGAACTTGTCTTCTTTCCATAATATTGGTTAGTTTATTTTTTAATATTTCGATCAATCGAAGGGAATTAGTTGATGAATTCTCTTCGATTTGCATTTATTGACATTAATTCATCAACAAATCAAAGGGAATTTGTCAACAAATTAAGGCCGCTAAATACACCCAAATCCCCTTTGATCTGTGTGTGTTTATAGATATTAATTCGTTTTGTTTGCATTTATCGGCATTAATTCATCAAATTAAGGCCATTAAATATACCTGAATTCCCCTTGATTCTTGTTCGTTTATAGACATGAATTCGTCAACAAATTCCTTTCAATTTGTGTGTATTCAATGACTGATTTGTCGATGAATTCCCTTCGATTTATCGGCGAATTAATGTTCTTAAACACAAATGAATCAAAGGGAATTTATATGCGCTTAATGGCATTAATTCGTGTGCATTTAACACCCATAATTTGTCAACGAATTAATGTTATTAAACTCACACTAATCGAAGGGAATTCGTGTGCATTTAAGAGCCTTAATTCATCGATGAATCAATGTTATTAAATGTACACAAATCAAATAGAATTCTTCGTTGAATTCTATTTGATTTGTTTGCATTTATCGGCATTATATCATTGACGAATTAAGGCCGTTAAATATACCTGAATTCCCCTTGATTCTTGTGGGTTCATAGACATCAATTCGTCGACAAATTCCTTTCAATTCTTGTGTATTCAACGACTGATTCATTCACGTTTATAATTATCACAGTGGATTTAAATTTCATGTTTTATAACAAACTATATGGAAAGAAGACAAGTTCATGCGCACAACCAACAAGGAGCTATAAAGTAACCTGCAAACAACGTCTCCTCCTACAAGAGCTTTCTATAGGTAGGACACCAAAACTGCCCAAGCATCATCTCAATCATATATATATCCTCAAAGTGATAATGTGACAAAGTACTGATTACATTGATAAGAGTTTTCAGTTTGTTTACATTTTCCACATATTCTACATAATATTCTTCATATTCTACATAATATTCTTCATATTCTACATATTATTCTTCATATTCTACATCACAAATGTAAAATATCAAATTCTAAGTGTAGAATATCATTCCTGACAACAGTCGATCCCATTGGTAAAAAAGCAACAAGTCGTCTCTATCATATATGTATATATATATATATATATCCTTGAAGGTTCCAGTTGAAATCTCTTTCACACAACAGATTGAAAGGCCAAAGAAACAAGCCTCTTATCAGTCATCATACAGAATTTTAAGAGAAGACTATACAATCAAAGTTATATAATGGAATTGCAAGGGAACCATAGCTTGTAGAAATTTGAAATTTTGGTGAAATATTGACATATATTTAATAAACATTATGATAAAATTTTGCTGAAATCGTACCATTTGTGCTTCAGATATAGTTTAAATTCTGAAAGGATTATGTGATCTAAACGGCCGTACTTGTATCTATAGGGCTCTAATTTAGTTTTGGATGTGCCGAGGTTTGTTTTATTTGCCACGTGATGTTGAAGTCAACAACAGGTTGCAAGAGGTGTTATTTTGATCCAGCAAGATAGATGCACCAATTGAAGAGTGAAATAGACCCAAAAGTAGCGGAATAGCTTCCCACAGTAGAGTACCTATATTAGCTTAAGTATGGAAATATGCCATCTTCTTTCAGAAATTGAAAGTGATAGCTCACTGTTAAACTATTAGGATTTACTGTGGTCTTTTAGATGAATTTTTAGTTTATTTTAATTAATGAAGCTTTGTTGAATATCTTCCTGTAATTTTACATTTAAAAAAACCATAACGTTATCAAATACAAACATACTTATCTTTTATATGCTACATATACTCTTAACTATACATTACAAACAGGTGAAATAAAGCTGGAATAACTTCAATAACTGGTCTATCATAAAACCACAATATCATTTCAACTTTAAAATATTTCAAAATTAATCTGAGAAATAATTAAAAAAGAAAATTCTCTCGACTACTTCATCAACACACTGATGATTATATAGAAACTTGTTTACTTTTTGTTTGTGAAACAAGATGGCGTATTTCTCTACTCAACTCTGTAGTATCTTTACCCACAGCTTTGAGTATGTATTATTTCATATGGAGAGCTGATTCGTATACATTTTCTATATGTAGTTACTTTCAGACATAGTTAGCGCTTTTAGGGAATGAAATGACTTATTTTACACACGAGTATATCTATATATAATTCTTATATATACATATACCTTTGACTATTTAGCTTAATGAACTGCTAGAACTGATAAGAAATACATAGAGTTAAATGGAACACTGCTGAAGGCACTGTTAACAAGCTTTCTTTTTACAAAAAACAACCTTTGGTGATGAGTAAAAGTACAAACACGTAGTGAAACTTAAAAGAATATTGTTCTCTCAAGTTTTACTTACAAGTTTACTCACACTCTCAATTTGTGGGTACATATTTTTGTCAAAGATTGTATAACAATTCAGAACCTACGTAAGTAAAGTGTTTTGGATTTGGGTAAATTTTCCAAGGAGTTATTGCATAAATTTTCTACCAAACGCCCATTTTTTTTGTATTATTTTTCAGAGTGAAGTTAGCGGGAATTCAGAAATTCAATTCCAAAATGATTAAGAAAATCAAAAACAATCAAAATCAAACTTGCTATTCAAAAAACAATTGTCAATGAATTTAACACATTTGTTTCAGGATAATATTATAAACATGTTCTAATGCTCATTCACATTCAAAGAGAAAAATGATATACATAATTGAAAATTTGGAAAATGCTTCTTAAATTTTGGGAGCTCAGTCTAATGCTCGACCACCAAACTATTAATAACAAAGATTTTTTCAGATGTATCGATTCATGTGAATACCTAAAAATCTAGATTAAGACTAATATAGAACAAAAAAAAAATAGAAACTTAAACGTACAAAACTGTTTTTACTCCTGAGAAGAATACTAATCTATAAATCTATAATGATGCTGAAAATATCAATTTTCAAGTAAGTAGGTACTTAAAGGTACGTGAATTTTTTTCTCGTTGCTTTAAAGCAAGTGTGATTCAACAATTTTGTAGAATTAAAACTTACATTTTCACATTCTGAAGAGTTTGTCGATTAATTTAAATCATTATTCAAACGTTTCACTCATTAATTTCAGACAATAAATTGGTATAGCGTTCTAATATTTCACTAGTATCTGCTTATATTGTTAGGAGTCACAAAAATATAACTCAATACAAATTCAGTTTTCACACAAAATACCTTTTTCAAAAAATAACACCTTCATTGTTTGCCTTCAAGATTTTATCAGTTCTAGAAGTCCATTAGGCTATATAGTCAAAGACATATACTCGAGGATAAAAGAAGTCATTTCATTCCCCGAAAACTCTTACTATTTGATGTGAGGTATGCAGAACGAGGATCGAAAGAACTTGAGACTTTTGACTTTTAAGACGTTTATTTCACAACTAAAATATATTTGACAAACGAAAAAGTAAATGGTGAAGCAACAGCGATATACTATCGAAAGTAGTAGGGGAAACACTTCGTGACTAGACTGTACATGTGAGAATATGCTCCTCATGACCTCACTCATAGTCGATATATTTAGTCGTAACGTGGTCGCTGCTTGTGATGTCATCGGCTATAGCTGATTGTATATTCGTATTTCAACTGTCAGTTAGTTGATCTCCAAATGTTGTTACGTGAACATAAAATAAAATGAGATCTTAAAACTGAATCTTTTACTTATTGTGTTGACTTCAAAATTAGTGTTTCTTCAATGGTGTTTGTTTAATATCATCGCTGTTTGTTGTTCTTATTCAATTAATGTGAAATCTTTCATATTAGTGATTGTCACTTTCTCACAGTACATATGACATATATATATAGAATGATGTGATGATGATGATGAAGAATGAAATGAGGTGGGATTTCGTATCAACACCCCCCTGAAATTTTACCGAATAATTTCTTCATCTGTTCCCTGAAAATGAATTAATAATTATTATTTAAAAAAAATAAAAAAAAATAAAAAAAAATAAAAAAAATATTAAATATACAAAAAAAAATTCAAGTACAAAAATATATGCATAATAAAAAAATTTCGAAATATATTGACATTGTATGATTATTATTGATGGTAACTTGAGTTTCTAAAAAAAAATTTATTGCGCTGTGCTTCAAAATAAGATTGGTAAAAACAAATTAGTATAAAATAAATAAATAAATAAATATGTATAAAAATATGGTAACATGCATGCAATAATGAACACTATCGTGTACGTAAATATTATATGGTATATGTGATGTAAAAAAAAATAAAAATATAAAAATGTAAAAAATGGTAACATGCATAATTATTAAAATATTTCGAGTAATATATAAGTTTT
>WOFM01000245.1:70793-241499 GCA_011428145.1 Ericerus pela
CGGAGATAATGGGTGTACTTGGCGATACCGGATGGACCTGCTGCTTCAAAAAGAAGGTTTATATAGTATTGTACATAATTCTGTTCCATTGGGTAGGAAACGTACTGAGGAATGGGAAAAGCTGAATTCGAAGGCGATGTTTTACATTGCTAATAATGTTTCTGACAACTTCATCGAGGCGATCCAGACTTACAATACGGCAAAAACGATGTTTCAGGCAATTGTGCAGCTTGCTGGAAAGGAAAACAACATGACGATGATTGAGCTAAGATCCAAGATGTACTCAATGCGATTAAGGCCTGGTGCTAGGTTGAAGTACTATTTGATGGAATTTCGGTCTGTTACTCAATGTTTGGCTGAAATGGGTGAGACAACGTCTGTAAAACAATATATTTTAACTATGATGAGATCGTTGCCAAGTGATTTCCGTCCGCTGAAATTAATGATGCAGGATGCTGACAATCTATCGTGGGAAGTTGCGATTGGAAAGGTTATTAATTTCCAACGTGAACTGGACCTCGAAAAGATGTCAAGAAGCTTGCCCTCTGCTCCTGATGCATCAAATCCAAAACCTTCATCAGGAAGTGTTCCTGGTGAAGAGAATGCTTTTTCCGATTCGAATTATAATTCACGTAGAGGATATCACAATAAATTTAGGGGTAGATCGAATTACCGTAATTTTAGAAATCATGGTGGTTTTAGGAATAGTAATGTTAATGATCAGCGTAATCGTAGTCAGTCAAATAATAATAAAGGCAACAATTCTAGTAATAATAATTACTCAGGTTTGTCTAGTAATCAGAATTCGAATCAAAATTATAATAATAACATTCGATGTCATTTTTGTAATAAACAGGCACACATAGCTAGAAATTGTTATACTAAAAATAATGATCGATCCATAAACAGAGGGAAAAATAAAATGAACAGTAATAATAGTAATAATAATGGAAACAATAATTCACAGTCATATAATGTTTTTAACGATAATAATAATAATAATGAATGTTCTGAGATCGATTTGACTTTCTTGGTACCTGATCAGGGTCTTATTTCGAAAGTTTCTGTACCACCACAGATTGTTTTTGTGTTAGATTCAGGATGTACTTCACATATTGTGAATGATATTTCATTATTTTCTGAATATATTATGTTGACAAAACCTCAGTCGATAATGTTGCCAAAAAGGGCGTTGAACTTGTTGTTTCAGCTGTTGGTACTGTGAAATTAAAAACTGAAAATGGAATTAATATCACATTAAAGAATGTTAGATTTGCTAAGGACCTTCCGACCAATCTTCTCTCAGTCAAATGTATGGCAAGAGCTGGATGTAGGTCTGTATTTGAGGAAGAGTCTGTTAATGTAATAAGTAACAAAACTAATAACGTAATTATAACCGAGAAAAGTAATTTAACAAATTTATATACAATAACTTTTTATAATAACGTAACTGAATCATGTAATTTGACACGAAATAAAAATAAAAATCCTTTGGAGTTATGCCATAAGCGACTTGCGCATTTGAATAATAATGATGTCAAGCTGTTATCTAATAAAGGTCGTATTCCTAATATGTCTGATAATCAGGAAATATTTTGTGAACCCTTTATTATGGGAAAACAACATAAAAAACCTTTTGTCAGACATGAACAAAAAACAAAAAATCTGTTGGAATTAGTCCATACTGATGTCTGTGGTATAATAAATCCAGTGTCGTATAATGACAAGAAGTATTTCTTAACGTTCGTTGATGATTATTCGAATGTTTGTTTTGTATATCTGCTGAATAACAAAACTGAGGTATTGTTAAAATTTGTTGAATATCACAAATTGGTTTCTAATAAATTTAATACAAATGTAAAGAGATTACGGTGCGATCGTGGTACCAAATATATAAATTCACAATTTAAAGCATATTGTGTTAAGAAAGGAATTTCCATAGATCCCACTGTTGGTGGATGTCCTCAGCAAAATGGTAAAGCTGAACGATTGAATTGTACTCTCGTAGAGAGGGCCAGAACTCTCATATATGAAAGCAGCCTGGATAAAATTTACTGGAGTGAGGCTTTATTGTGTGCTGCTTACATTTTAAATCGGTGTCCAACCAATAAAAGTTACATTCCTTATGAAAGATGGCACCGTGAGAAGTATGATTATAAAAAATTGATGGTTTTTGGCTGCGACGCTTATATGTTGGATTTCACTCACAGTTCGGATAAATTTGAGAAAAAGGGTAATAAATTGAAGTTTGTGGGATATTTGCCAGCAGGTTATAAGTTACTGGACGTGACTAAACGTAAAATCCATCTCTCCAGAGATGTTGAGTTCAATGAAGAGTCTATAGGTAAATCTAAATATAATGACTCTGACCCTATATTAAAGGAAGTTGACGAAACGAATGTTGATAGTATTGAAGTGGATGGAGAAATTAATAATATACTAGACTTTGGTGATGTTATAGATTAGTGCTTTTTCATAGCTAATGCTGTTGAAAGTGATTGTCCATTGACCTTTGAGGAGGCGTTGAGGTCCTCTGAGTCTGATTGCTGGAAGAAAGCAATTCAAGATGAAGTTGATGCTTTGACTTCCAATGAAACTTGGAATGTGGTCAAACATCCAATGGATGATCCTACAATCACGTGTAGATGGCTGTTTACTAAAAAGACTGATTCTGCTGGTAATGTTTTGTACAAGGCCAGATTAGTGGCTCGCGGATTTCAGCAACAAAATGGTTTTAATTTCACCGAAGTCTATGCTCCAGTTGCCAAACTGTCAACAGTTCGTGCGTTACTTGCCTTGAGTAATAAATTTAAATATTTTATTCATCAAATTGATATTTGTAGTGCCTTCTTAAATGGTAAAATTAAAGACAAAGTTTTCTTAGAAATTCCAGATTAGATCAAAATAGAAATGTTTTATTACTAAACCTATCCATATATGGCTTAAAACAATCGCCTAAAGTGTGGAATACTATGTTCCATGAATTTTTGGTTTCATTGGATTTTAAACCAGGCATAGCTGATGACTGTCTATATATTCATAAACAAGGAAATTCTATAGTTTATTTATTAACTTACGTTGACGATATTATCATCAGCTCCAATAATAGACAATAAAAATAAAATTAGTAAAAAATTTAGGTGTAAAGACCTGGGAATGATTAATAAATATTTAGGTTTAAACATAAATTATGATCGCGAGAATGGACTCTTGGAAATAAATCAAAAATCTTTAATTGAGTCTGTTGCCAAACGTTTTGGTGTTTTGGATTGTATCCCCACACATTCTCCAATCGAACCCAAACTACAATTGCATCGTGATTTAAATGGAATGGATCGTAATTTGAATAATCAATATCAGCAGTTGTTGGGTTGTCTTATGTATCTTATGTTGGGTTCTTGTCCAGATATCTGCTTTGCGATATCCTACTTCAGTCAATTTCAAAATGCAGCAACACACGAACATTATAAATATTTAATATGAGTTTTAAAATACTTAATAATTACTTCACATTTAAATTTGACTTATAATAGGGATAATAATAATAAATATATAATAGAAATCTACTCTAACGCTGATTGGGCAAATTGTGTTGCTACTCGCAAATCAATTTCTGGTTATTGTGTAAAAGTATTTGGATCTGTAGTTTCCTGGTCTAGTAGGAAGCAACCCACTGTTGCTCTCTCCAGTACTGAGAGTGAGCTTATTGCCTTGTGCGAAGCAACATCCGAAGGACTGTGGATACAAAATTTAATTAATGACTTTCGATTTGACCACTCAAAAAGATCCGTGATTTACGAGGACAATCAGAGCTGCCTGGGACTCATAAAGTCAGGTAGATGGAATTCCAAACGATCAAAACACATAGACACTAAGTATAGATTCATATTTTCACACGTTGACAAATCATTTATTTATATGTATATTCCAACGTCCTAACAATTGGGTGACTTGTTTACTAAAGATCTGCCAAAGCCTGCATTTGTCAATTTTTGTAATGACCTAAATTTAATATAACTGTTTGTGATTTATATGTTTACCATTTATACGTGTTCTGACAGTCATATTTTTACCATTTTATATATTTTATATTTTTATACTGACTGTGATAATTATCATACACGATTACACGAATACTTTAATATTTTAATACGTTTATAATTATTAAGCTTCACCACGATATATTATTTGTTATTTTACTGGACTTTGTTTTGTCCAAATCACATATTCACGATATATTTTTGTTCATATATGATTTGAGGAGGCATGTGAGAATATGCTCCTCATGACCTCGCTCATAGTCGATATATTTAGCCGTAATGTGGTCGCTGCTTGTGACGTCATCCTCTATAGCTGATTGTATATTCGTATTTTAACTGTCAGTTAGTTGATCTCCAAATGTTGTTACGTGAACATAAAATAAAATGAAATCTTAAAAACTGAATCTTTTACTTATTGTGTTGACTACAAATTTAGTGTTTCTTCAATGGTGTTCGTTTAATATCATCGCTGGTTGTTGTTCTTATCCGATTAATGTGAAATCTTTCATATTAGTGATCGCCACTTTCTCACAGTTAGAGATACTGTAACGCAATGATTTAAAGTACAAATTACAAGTTTGAGGAAGATGAACGATCTTCCTCCATTACTAGATTAAAGTTTGAGTGGGAAATGAGTTTCAGCGTTCTTGGGTGAACGAATGAAAAAAGTCGTGTTTGTTCGCACAATCTGAATAGTGTTAGTTTACGTTATTGAAAGTAGTTGCGCTAAAGGTTAGTAAGCGAGTGTTGGTGGAGTGTAGAACAACAAATATAACTTTACACAAGGCTGTAGACTTCAGAGTAGACTACACTCTAGCCATAACGTAGAATATAGGTAAAATATGACGAGATCTTGTTTGAATAGAACTACTCAGAATTTTTAGCGTGACGTCGAAATCCCTAATACCGATTCCCAATAGCGTGATAAGGTTACTTATTGTGAAATTTTTATGTGCGTACAAATCAGTCGTATAAATTAAAAAAGTTTCTCTTATAGTCTCATTCTTATTCTTGTTGCGAAGTGCGTTACGTTGGCATATTATTTTCATTGTTCAAAAGTGTATGTGCTGAATTAATTTGACGATTTTACGCTTGCTCTGTTAACGCGCTAAATTTTCGTCGTAGCCCCGTGCTATTTCCAAAGTTTGATGAGTTTTTATTGTTTGAAAATCTATAAACATTCTTTGTTCAGTAACGTATCGTAATAATCAGCAAAATGAGTAGTAATCGTAACTTTAGTAGTAGTAATAATAGTAACTCTATTTTAATATCGGAAAGTTTTCAAAACGATGCTGATTTCTTTAAAGACGTGCCCAATCTACTTCCAGCCCAATTCTTGATACAACAGGTGCCCCATTACTACATCACTTTGCCCGCTCTAGGGCCTCTGTGGTGCTCCTGATGCACCCCATGTCGCATGCATAACTAGGGAGGGATGCGACAGCGAAGGGGGATTAGTTATCCTCTCTGAGAAAAACGACACGCTAATCAATGTCGACACCGATCACGTAAAGCAAACAAGTGACAAGTGCGCCGTACAAATCACATTTAAATTGCAAATAACGCGCGATTCGGACGTTACATGGGAGTCCATACTGTTCAAGCGCAAGTTGTACATCCGCATCGATGCCAGTAACCCAGCCATATCGAAAATGGGCTTTTTGGGCATCATGGAGTACGCGGAGGATGTGCTGAAGGTAACTCATATTGTCGTTTGTTTTACAAAAAATAATCCTATACGTCGTCTTTTGGTTCGCACATTCATGTATATCGGCTTTAGCATCATACCACCAGGACATGAACTAATTCCCCGAGCATCGTCGGAAACCTCCAACATGTATATGGCATACTTTATCAATTAATTGATTAATTCCTTCCGAAAATTTTGATTTTTTTTCTCATTATAGATTATTGCTTCTTTATTTTTCTCTCCGTTTAGTTTGTAAGAACTTATTAACGCAGATAAGTCGTCGATATTATTACGTTTATTTTATGTGTTTTAGGTTTTAATTTTTTTCGATTTTGTTCACAGAGGAAGGAATTTTATATAGCTTAGTCGATTATTAGAAATACTTACTTATTGGGTGAAAATTATGCATTATTCATTTCTTTTTTTTCTTTTTTTAATAGTTTATTAAACAATTAACCTTTACACGTGTTGTTTTTTTGCTCTCGTATATTTGCGATAGTGTAATCGTCGGGATGTGAATAGCTGTCGAACTTTGAAATTTTAAACTTTGAACTCATTTCTGAATGAAACATTTTTACAGCGTTTCGTGAAGAAAATGGCGATTGATCGTGCATTAGATTATGAAGTTTCGTGGGCAACCTTGAAACCTTCGATCATCAAAATGACGTAGTAACGGTCAGGTCACAGTGCAATCATGCATTTCTTTGTTATTCAACTAACTGCAGACTTCAGACTTTACGTTAGGGCGAGCAAATGGATAAAAAAAAAAAAAAATTAAATAAAAACCATATTGAAGAAACGTGCAATGTTTCAGCAGCTTCAAACCCGCAACTTTCGCTCTTGATAATTTTCACTGGTGCACTATTATTAGATTCATATACCCATATTTGCAGCGATGATTCATGATTTTAGACTCTCGTTGCTTTATATAATTGATATCTTTCTTGGTTCTAATATGTATTTCGATTTTCGTGCATCTAGAATCATCAATAATATAATTTCTCGATTAGATACAATTGTTTAATCGAGCTCGTGGCAATTAAAATCATTTCCAACGTAGTAAAATCCTAAGAATAGAAGAAAGTATTCGTAGCCAGTGGGGTGCTTATTGTCGCCACCTATTAATCCAGTATTTTTCAAAGATTTATTTTAATTAGCCGTGATCACAAGACACGTATTAGTTTTTACCTGGTCTGCAGTTGGATCGCTATGTTATTTCTTGGCAATGCTGTTCGTACATTTAAACTGTAAAACCGTCGGTGGCATTGATTCAACATGATATTCTTGTTCCCTGCTTTTAATACCTAAACGTTTATAATGTTCTGACCTATACCGCAGCTCTGTTTGCATTTTGTTAAGAAGTAGGCTTAGAAGTTGTTAAAAAGTGAGAAAGAAGTATTAAATAAATAAAAATAAAATGGAAAGAGGTGAACAAAATTGGGTTCTCTTTGAAACATGTATTAATTTGGAAGCGTTTAGGCAGAATGAGATTAAATTAAGGATGGGAAAAGAAAATAGGGAGGGGGAGAAAGTTAATAGGTACATTAATTACAAATAAATAAATTTGTAACTGCTATGCAACTCGTGTAATAAAGTTAATTTCCGTATCATTCATTTTCCCACAGTAACCGCAGGACCACGTGAAACAATAAAAAAAAAGATAAACTGATATACTTCTAGAAAGGAAATTATATATTCTTATTTTTTTCAGGTTTTAATTGACAAATCTAAAACTTTAGTTGCAGGGAAATTGTGGAATCGTTTACTTTCGCATTCGTGCTATTAATAACTTAGGTCGAACAGACGTACATAATTTTCGAATATGACGAATATCTCTTCAGCATCATGTTCTGATCCTATCCGCTTAATTTCAGGCTGAAAAAATAAGTTTACATACTGACGAAACACTTGTACAGTGAGGTAACAAAACTATTAAATATAGATCCTAGAATATCTCTTATCAAATTTAAGTAATAGCTAACATCACACGCGGTAAAACTGTCACACACTTTCGCAGGTCTGAAATTTTATAATTTATTCAAAAATTAATGAAACGATACATGCAGTGTCATTGATGCTATTTGGGCAGTATCAGATTAATCTGATAATCTGATTAAAAACGTTCAGTCTCGGTGTACTCTAGAAGTGGCCTAAACAGGTTACTATTCTATGCGTCGTTAAAATATGTTACAAGATAATTTATTGTAATGTTCAAAGAATATGAAACTGCACAAATGAAAATGGGTTCAAATTGCCCCTTCGAGATGCGAATTACGCAACCCCCGCTATATTCGTGACAAATGTTTTACATAACTGCATATAGTTATTTCCCTGAGAGATATTCACTACGGGCGATTTAACTCGCTGTAATTTAATTGCTGTGTATTTGCCCCTAGTGTTGTGTTCTTGGGTTAAGAATATATTTGCAGATATATTATTTTACTAGAAATTACGAATTTGCTTGACATAATTTTTTTGTACGTGTGATCGGAAATGCTCTCTTTTCGAGGAATCTATTGCATGCGGAAGATGGGCAGTTTCAAAACCTGCAGCTCTCAATCATTTTCCACTCGCCTCATTGCTTCATTTATCTACTTTCCGCACGCCTTCTTCAGATCTTATGCAGTTCACGCGCCTTACTTTTAAGGGGAACTAAATATATTTTTTATTCAATTCCATTCATTTTATGATTTTTATGATTAATTTTTTAATTATAAAAGTTTCGACTGCAGAGATTCGAACTAGCGATTTGCAATCGACAAGTTACGAAAGTAACCCACTCGACCAACTAAAGTTGCTAAAGCTAGTTGGTATGTTAGAAAGAGAGTGAGTGATTGCCTGTAGATATATGTTTGTTTCAATGGTTTTTATACATTTTAAAAAAAAATTGATTTTATTTTACAACAGGGAGAGAGGGAGGGAAGTGATGTTTTATAATTTTATTTGACTTTCGTTTTAAAATATTTTCACACCCATTATAAATGAGTGTGCATGTACACATTTTTTTTTTTTAACTCTGATTGTTTTAAAGCAATTTTTCACGTCTGTAGCTCCTTATCTCTAATCCAGTATTCCATTTAATTGTTACAAAATATATTGTCTTTAACGGTTGTGGAAAGGCAGTTTTATCACTGATGTGAAGTTTCAAAACACTCGCCGACGCTCATGTGAACTTCACATTTGTACTAGATAAACACTAGATAAACACTAGATATACTTACTGTACATAAAAATAGATACTTCATTAAGAAAAGGTATTTAAAATTTAAGACAATAAAGTTTCATTTTTTTTAACTCTCAGATGAGCTGAGATACAGGGTGGCAAAGAAAAGTATTTTTTTCAAAACCATAATGATCTGTACTAATTTCTAATTGGGAAGCCGAAAATAGATATAGATGTAATGTAAAGACGGCCAAAGAAATTAGTGTAGGTACTGATATTTTTAATGTGTAAACATCTTAGCACTTGGACTATGGTAGGGGCAAAATGAGAGTTAGGATCGTCATATTTGTGTAACTTACAGTATTGTAACTCTTATTTTTCATTTATGTGTGTTACATGACGTGTAGATATGTGGTTGTGTGTGCACGCAGCCACACTATTGTGTTTACACATCAATCCTTCATGAATATAGTTACGAAGGAACTTGTACCTTTTTTTCATTATTATATGGGCTTATTATTTCCTTCTTTATCATCTTATATCTGGACCCCTACTAGAGTTGTTACAAAAATGTTCTGAAGCTTTTTTGTCTTAAACATTAAGAACATTATTGTTTTTAATAAAGTGAGTACCTATTTTTATAGCATATCATTTGCCTGAGAAAAAAAAGATTAGAGAAATGCCAGCTGGAAATGTTTGTTTTACTTCAAAGAGACAAAATTTCAAATTATATGTTTAGGTATTCAGGCGGCATGGGGATTTGAACACCCATACCGACCAAATACCTAAAACCTCCCTCGTTACCACCACCAAAAGTCAGCACCGTATTCACTCGGGCACGGTGCCAGGTGATGGTGAACAAGGGAGAATTGTATAAAGCCAGCTGACTTGGTGTGGTAGCCGCCACACCAGTCCCCCTCGGTATAGCGGAGCATAAATACGATTATCAGTATGGAGGTGCCTAACAGGTAGGAATGTACACTGGAGCATGGTGATGCCCTCCCTCATCACTACCCTCCGGCACCATCACATTCCAGCAAAGGTGGTGCAACGTACCACCACAGGCTACAGGCTGTACAAGTGTCCAAAAGATGGCATTGATAGCCATCTCTTGCATCACATCGGGGTCACCACTTTAAGTATTCAGGCAGCATGGGGATTTGAAAACACGTACCGATTGAATACCTAAAACCTCTTTCGTTACCACCACCAAAAGTCAGCACTGTATTCACTCAGCCAAGGATCTTTCTATACATAATTGACCAAATTCTAAGAAAATGAATATTCAACAGAATGAACCAAATGGTAGCTACATATAGGTATTTTCAAATGTAAAAATTCCAAAGTAAAGTAACAAAAAATGAAACAATGAATAAAATTTGAGCCACATATGTTTTTAACTGCTACATGCACACAGTCACATAATCCACTTGAGGCAGAGGTGGAAATCATGACTGCTAACTGTAATCATAAGCAATTACATATAACTGTAATTGTTGACATAAAAACCCTAACTAATCTTAAACATAATAAAATTTTCAATAACCTTCATACAACATAACCAAATTAAAAAAAAATCAAAAACATAAAATTATATATTTTACAAGCCTTGAGATACCACTTTGTGGCACCTTGGCTTGTGCTGGCCCTGTATTTTTGCTAGCATGTAGGTAACACTGTAGAATTCCTTGTTTTGGTGGAAGCAATAAACATTTTTTTTGTGTGGTTGTGTGGGTAGTGGCGCATACTCATCAAATATAAAGGAAAATAATGGAAAAATTATTTATTGCTATAATGTTGTGAAATGATTTTGATGAATAAATTAATTTTGGCCAGCTTATATATTTATTATATATATTATAAAAGCCACTTCTATAATGCTATCATGTGACCATAGTTACAGATATATTTAGCTATGTGTATAATTCAGTTTCAATCTAAAGCCTGATTCACACTTGGCTACTTTTCTAGCTACTAGCCATCTACTTAAGGCATTATTATGTTAACAATTAAAATCACTATGCCATTTTAGCAATTTAAATCAACTTTAATTTGGCATATAGTCTTATCAGAATCTCATATGACAAACTGCCAAGTTTAAGTTGATTTAAATGGTTGAAACAGCATATTGAATTCAACTATCAACAGAATAGTACCCTAAATAGCTGGCTAGTAGCATGAAAACTAGCCAAGTGTGAATCAAGCTCAACACTAAATAATATTTTTAATTAATTTTCTACCTGATTAACTGATAATTTTAGACATATTTATGTTTTATATAAATCTGTGAATTATTGCTGCTTAGAAACATTTGGTACTCGCTAGTCATACATGATAATCAATAAAAAAAATATTCATCCATTTCTTCAAAGAAAACCTTAATTAAAGAACAAGAAATTTGAGTCCTTAAATGTGAGAAAATTATTTAATTTGATGTTATCAGTATACTTGACCCTGCAGACAACTAATAATACTGTTGGAGTAATTTATTAATTTATTTTTATCGTTATATGATTTCTTTATCTTATTCGAGTACCTAATTTAAGTTACTACAAACATTCTAATTTGATGATCTAAAGATCTAAAATATCTGAAAATTGGAAATCTAGATTTCAAAATTAGATCATTTTTATGAAGTTACTTAATGATCTAGAATAGCAATCTTGTCAATCTAATTTTAAAAGATCTGTGCCCCACTGTTTTTAGCCACACTGATTTCATTTTCTACAATAACCATAGATATATACACTAGATTACCTAGATACCTAATTATCCTGCATACCACACCAGAAAGCTGGAGGGCACTTTACACACCCAAGTAAACTATTTACATAACACTCTTATTCAAAGTGTATTGTTTTGCCCTCCAGCAGGGAAATCAACACAACATTAGGACACACCATTAGAGTGAATGCTGAGTATAGTGAAAGTATGCAAATTAGGTATCCAGGTTGTACAGTGTATCCATCTGTGTTAATAACCTATCCCAATACTAAATTAAATTTCATTAATTGTCTTTCTCCATAGGCATTTCACTCTAATTTGGTTTCTTATGCTTTTTTTACATAGACAAAATTTAAGATCAATGAATCGATTTTAGATTTTTTAACTGTTGGTTATCGACCAGATTGATTATTTTCTTTTTGATTAAATCAATTAAAATCGATTAAAAATTTTTGAAAAATCAACACCACTACCTTCAAAAAAGTAAAAGATTCAAATACATTCCCTTAAAATTGCTAAATTATCATAAAATATTCCGTATCCTCCTTATTGATATGTGTGTCAGTGTCATTTTGAAGGGAAAAACCATTTGATCATTTAGGTATATGTAATATGGATACTCAGCACTCAGCAGCTGCATCTAGCCAATATGCTTCTACAGTTTATGCCCAAAATATTAGAGATATGCTGTAATGCTACAACAAAATACAAATTGAGTTCAATTTATTCAGAATTATTTGATTATTTCTATAGAATTCCGGGATTGAGAAATGGAAATGGAAATTAAATTTTTTGGGAATGGAAACCAGTGAGAATATTCTTTTTTCCCAAATCAAGTCTCCACCTTTTAACTATAATTTTATACAATCTATGATATTTATGTAACTTGGTTCTGTGACCATCTAATTATGTGCTGGTGTTGTTTGTTCTTCAGCAGTTGTGCTGTTATGTATGAAATAAATTAGTTTCACACTGGAATTCTTTCGATGTTATTTAATTCAAGTTAAACTCTTGTTTGTGATATATTTCTTCAAGTTAACAGTAATTATGTAGTTTGGTTCACTTGCTGCAAGTTGTTCATCAACAAGCCTTCACACATTCAACAAAACCAAATTTTTTCAAAATGGAAACCATATTTTTTTGGACTGGCAAAGCCAACTTCATATACAATGATTTAACAAGCCATAAAGTGAAAACTGAAACTTGCACCCTCACAAATTGATACTTAAGGGACTAATTTTTGATAGGACTAATTTTTGATAGAACTAATTTTTCAAGTAGCTTTTTAAATTCCTCATTCCCAAAAATTTAATTTTATATAAATTTCTGATCATTTTTGTCATTTTTCTCAAGTTATTCTTGAATATGTCCTAAAAAATGAAACTGGCTACTGAGTTGAAGAACAGATTTTCATTCTACTTCGTTTCTTGATAAGTAAAGTTGGCTTTGGGGCTGGAAACATGAATAAATTGAAACACCAAAATTCTGAAGTGGAAACCAAATTGGAAACAGTTAATCAAAGAATTAATCCATTTGTTTTAAGACCAATAATGGAAATATGGAAACCAAATAATGAATCATTTCCATTTTTGTTACTCCCTTGATTAATTTTTAATCTGGGGGAAAAAATTTGAAAAAATATTAAAAAATATTGATGTTTCTGAAAAATTATTGAGAAAATATCTATATGTATATCGATATTTGAACACAAGATTTGAGAAATTTTGAAAGAAGGAAAGAAATTTTCAAATATAAAAGGAAATGAAAACTAGATGAAACATTTTGTTAAAATCAGGAAATTTAATGGAAATGAAAACCAAAATGATAGAAATGGAAACAAAAAATAACTATCATTATGGTGAATTTCAGAAACTCAACTAATGACAACAAATTAATCTCTGATAAAGATATGTCAAGCAAAGATGATAAGCTATTTGATAAAGCTTGAACTTATAGATTTTGCTCATGACTTTGAAAATATAGCTTATTCTGACTTAAGCCTATGGCTTATAGCTTACAGTTATAGCTTGAAAGTATTTTATTTGAGAAATTTCTTAAAACTATTTTGGTTGGCCTCAAATTGTTTTGTTTTCAATTGTTTACACTTCAGTTTGTGTCATTCTTAATTTCAATTTTCAAATTTTGTAAAATGGAAAAATGGAAATTTCCTGAAAGCAAATTTTTAAAAAATGAAAAAATTTTAAAACTTCAATTTGGTAAGTCAGCCAAAAAATACTGCTCATGATTAAGACAGTTTATGGTATGTTTATGACTAACTTACATTTAGTGATGTCCCAAAAGAATTTTTTAGAACAGTGAATGTATTCAAATTTGCCAATAAAAAAACCCTTTGACCTATCCACCTATATACGGACGGAATTGATAATCTCCTCTTATTTTTAAGTTGGTTGATACTGAATCTTCCAACTGCTTTTAAAATTTTCCTATTCCTCAACTAATTTTTTTGGTTGGCTGGTGACTCACCTCCTGTTTGTACATCTCTGCTTAAATTGACAAAAAACCTTTGACTTACAACTCAAGGCTAATGGTTTACTTATCTCCCCTGATTTCAAGCGCTATTTATAAAAAAGGGATATTCTACTATTGCAATATAAATGGACCAATTGAAAAGTAGTAAGATCTTGCCATAGTGTCATCCTGGGCCCTCAAAACATACAGATGGGCAAAGCTCAATGATGAGAGGGAATCGATCAATAAATTTTCACTAAACTTCCAAATAATCAAATTGATACTTGAGGTGAAAAATAATAGAGTATTAATCGATTATCTTGAAGTGATAAATTACGTATTTTCTTTGGTTATTGTAATTTATAATCATTATTTGTCCCAATTTTTGCTGGTTTAATATTAGTAAATTTAAAAATCTATGTGATAAAATTTGCGTGGTCTTAAAACAAATGATTCCTCAAGTCTCGTGGTAACTAAAATAAAATTTCTGTTATTGTTTTTTTTTTTTTTTATCAGTGCTGCAGAATTTTGTTCCATTCTAATTAGACTGCAGATGGGCAGTTTCGGTGTCCTACCTATAGAAAGTGCGTCTACAAACAGGTGTACTTCAAACTAAATATCTGATTGGAGGAAAATCTCGCAATGTTCATTTGTTTATAAACACTGGCCTACAAAGTACCTTACTTTTACACCGATTTTCGATTCTGATTGGTTGAGGTGTTCAGTCTGGGGTACTTCGTACGCCAGCACGCGGCATCTATAGTCTAGACACTCAACCTTATGTTAAAACTGTTCCATGTCGTCTCCATCATATATATATCCTCGAAGGTTTATTCCGAACGCGCCCCTGATAAGTGATAAGATTGAATCATATCGTTAGGAGTTTTCAATTCGGCTTCAGCGGAGTGGAGATAAGTAAGTCTTTCTGTTGTTCGGATCAAGTACTAAGGTTCATAATCATTTCGTTTAGTGAGAAATCATAATTATTTCAAGTTGGAATAAATGCGTTAATAACGCTCGATGTACTGAGTGATCAGGAGCATCATGTTTTCCAGTATTATATTCATCGTATTGCCAATCGTCGTTAGTATTGGCATTATCAGAAAGTATCAAGAACGAAAATGGGGTAGGTTTAAATCGTCCAAGTCATTAGCTGGTAAAGTATTTATCGTGACCGGAGCGAATTCTGGTATCGGTAAGTCGACTACTCACGGACTCGTACAACGAAATGCTAAAGTCATCATGGCATGTCGAGATATTAACAGCGCCAAGAAAGCCATCGCTGACATTCGCAAAGAAACGCCAAACGGGGAAATGGTAAGATCCGTTCCTATGACTGTGTGAATGTGAATTCTAGGTATTCGGTACGAGTGTCTCTCTGTTGTTCCAGATTCCACTCTATTTGGATTTGCAGTCCATAGATTCAATCAAAATATTTGCTAACATAGTGTTACATGATTTTCCCAAAATTCACGTCCTGATTAACAATGCTGGTTTATCGATGCCATTACGTGATGAACTGAAGACAGATGATGGTTTCGAATTACATTTTCAAGTCAATTATTTGGGTCATTTTATTCTTACGAAGTTACTGCTTCAACGTTTGAAGAATTCGTCTCCTAGTCGGTGAGCACCTATTAGTTCATCTCCTCATTGAAGCTGTTTAAATGTTATCAGATGAGAACATGATGGTGAGTAATAATTTATTTTTTCATATTTTCTTCTTTTTTTTTTCAGTATTATTATCGTGTCATCTTCGTTACACGAGCGTGGAGAAATCGAATTCGATAACTTAAACGGCGAAAAAGGATTCAAAATTAGCGGACATAGAAATCCTGCTTATTGTAATACGAAACTGATGAATGCGTACTTTGCAAATGAGTTGGTGAAGCGAGTTGCCGATACAAATGTAAAGATATTTGCAGTTTGTCCAGGTTTCTGTAAGACTGGTCTTATGCGATATGCCTCAATTAAATGGTTTCACTGGCCAGTACTGCTAGTGGTGGCGTTGTTTTATATGCGTTCTGCTAAGCAGGTAATAGTCTTCAATTAACTTTTTTTTTTTTTTGGCTAAATTCGAGAAATGTGATGCATTTAAATCGAAATAGCTCGTGTATTAGTAGAGTTAGGGTATAGAGGTTTGTTTGAGCTCACAGCCAAGGCACTCAGGGTGCAAGCTTTTTTTCCCAGTTGATATTTGTCATGAAGTACAAAGGTGTTCATAATAATATAATTATGTCTTATTTTTTTTGTGTCATTTTTGATATAACAATGTACAGCCAGCCACAAGTGTTATATTGATCGTTATTTAAACCTACACTGTCTTTTTTGCTTTTGACAATGAAATATATACATCAAAACTACTGTCAGTATACTTGTACCAAATAATCCGAACAAAAAAAAAAAAAAAGTGAGTTAGTGGCTATTTCGTATGTGAGAATGGAAGAAATTAGATGTGTTTGGAAACTTTTATTTGTTGCTCAAAACATTCAATTTGAAAACAAAAACGTTTCGTACTTTTGGAAACGTTGAACAACCTAATTTTCATGCCTCATCAAGTGATTGTGGTCCAAGAATTACCCACTTATCAGTTCACACGGGATGTTCCTCTCGGGTTTCCTGTGATGAGCAGTAAAACAGATTTTTATTTACAATTTTTCACGAACGTGTACTGAAACCAAATTCGTTTGAAGGTGGTTTACCGAAAACGAATTTGTGTTGGTAAATAAAACTTCATCAGAGAAATGAAAATGCAGTTTGCAGAAAAAAGAAAACCGAATTTTAAAATTAAATTCTGCGGTAATTTTTCTGAAATGTAAGTGTTTTTTTATGAACGTGTTCGTCATAAACGTTATGAAAATTAGAAATGAAACCACATCTTACTGTATATCTAGGAATGTTTTTCGGATTGTTGAGCTGTTTGTAATGAAATATATATATATATTTTTTACTAAATTTTTAACGAACTAGTTTATTATGCTGAGGACAACTCAGCTTGAAGTATCCGTCAGGATGTTGACCTTCATCTAAGCTTAATTCCTCATGAACGAATACATTTTTCTTGTCGCCTGATAAAGTTTTAGCGTATTCCCTTGATATCGAATACGCGTAGTGTCGTAATATGTATCATTGAAAAGGGTATGCAAAAACGTATCACGTAATAACAAAGCGCTTATAAATCCGAGAATATTAAAACTGACCTTTGAAAACATAGTACTTATGGTTCAAGATTTTAATTTCTCTATTTTACGTATTTTTCTCGGGGAGAAAAGGTTGTGAAAGAAATATCCGGAAATTCAGATCTCGACTTCCTGACTGGTGCTGATACTTGGTATTTGGTATTCCCAATCAAGTAATTCTCTTCTTAGATAATCAAAGTATCTTCCTATCCTTGAATCTCTCCTGCTTTTCTTAACACTTCAGGTTATCGATATTCGTTCCATTTTCTATGCATTCAGCTGCTCTATAAGTCTCCACTGGTATGCGTCTCACTTTTTTATCCTTTATAATGAAATGGTAGCCATTAAATCCATAATTTCCCAATCTCTTACTCTCCTATCGTCCTTGAACAATCAAACCTAGTCATCAATTTGGCGTGGCTTAAATATTAAAACCCAGGAATGTCCCTGACATCCAAACCTCTTTTGTGAGGGAACCTGAATTACATATTTTTTGTTTTCCATGAATTCCTTAAACTGATTATTCTAATGCCTCATCAACTCGACTCATTTCTCTTGTTTTTCCATTATAAATTTTCCATCCTGTAATTGTCGTGAAGTTTATTCGGCTCTTCTCTCATTTCTTCATAATACACTTACGTTCATCTAAATCTTTCTTTCTTTAGAAACTGAGAAGAAACGTAGGGGTAAATAGCTAAGACATACATGGTGTCAGGGACATAGTCAAACATTTTACAAGTACTTATCAATTCTTGTTTTGGAGGGACGCGTTTTAATCTCAGTTCAATGAGTAATGACTTCCTTGTTATTTACTAAGTATTTACTAAGAAAAACAACTTATTCCGAAATTACGAGTTTCGTAGGACCGGTCCCTGAGTGTGTGCGTTGTAAAATGCCATGTAATTAGAAACAATGAACTTGAAGGGAAGAGGCACTATGACCATTAAATTAACAAAACTATTCCTTTCATTCTTGGTCCATTCGTAATATATTACGAGTGATATAACTTATCGGTGGAAGATTAGATTACTTTTATTGTTTTGAAACATATTGTTTTCAACTAAAATTATTGTTATTTTTATATATTAGAATTTTATTACGTGCGTGGATCTGATGGTTGGATGACGTGAATGCCCAAGTTGTTTGTCGAAAGACTGGTCTAGCTAGATCGTAACGTTAATTGTAATTAATTGTAACTACTGATCTGATCGTAAATCGTAACAAAAAGCTTCGACCGAAGACTTAATTATTGAAAAAATAATAAAGAAATCTTTAACTTGAAACAAACGTATGGTATATGTAAACTTAATTATCAATTAATCAATTACTTATTTTGTACATCCCGTTACTCCTATCGCCAATGCCAAATCAAGAATTGATAAGGACTTGAGAAATTTTTTATTTTTGAACTTTGAACACACCCGATGATATTCAGCGCCGTGTCATCTGAATAACCTGTTATATGTACATTTTTACTTCTAATTCCAAAACAAGAATGCTTCTGAATATGCAACTGCTCTCGCACGTACGTACATAGCTTACTGTGCCACCACCGTGAGTTTTGAGTTCTGACATAGGCACTCCCTCAACACCCTGTAGCTGTCTGTCAAACTGAAACCCAATTACCTACTTTATATTATACAAAAAAAAAAAAAAGTTCGTCCCCATTTAAAACATTATTTTAGGCTAATGGTGTAGCAAACAGATTATGGTTCCACATTTGTTGTTCCGTTGCGATCATACCTTGATCTTGGTTTGAAGAGATTATCTTGTAACGGAGTTGAGTGAAATTCTATGGTGATTTGGAAATAGACTTCCCTATTGGTGGCACCTTTACTCCCATTTCCGGTTGTAGGTGTTATCCATGTTCGTAAGGTTCGTCCTTTGTAACGGTCATTAGTGTAGGTACTTGTGGAGAATGCGAAGATTCTCCTGAAAAGACAAGTTCGGCATTAATTTCTGGTGCTGTCTGCCAAATGCCCTTATTAGCGTTCGAAAAGCATGCCTGTACTTTGCAGTCCCAAGTTTTTGCGCATTAGTCGAGCAGACAGTATCGTATTTTATTTATTGTATGCGTTCGTTCGTTATTATTTCTTTATTTCTTTTATTAAGTGATATTTATTGTACCCGTCTTCCTTTTTTGCTAACCTCACAAAATATTTACATATTTTAAACTTTGCAGGGCAGTGAAACGGTACTGTATTGCGCCGCAGCCGACGAACTGGAGAAGTCAGACCACTGGTTGTATCGCAATTGCGACAAATACCATTCTAGTCATGTATTCGAGCCGGAAGTGAGTGCCAAATTGTGGGAGGTTACCGAGCAGTTAATCGAAAAAACGAAAAAATTTTAAGCACCTGTTGATAAGTCGTCGCCATTTTATGGGCCGTGTGATGTGTGCTCGAATCGTACAAATTTACCGCACAATTCGGGTTAGAATTTAATTTTAAAAATTTTAATTTCCGTTTAATCGGACGATTTCATTAATACCGAATAAGTTATCATTATTTATGTTGGTTATATTAGAATTTGTATTCTTTTCTCTTTTTTTTTTCTTTTTCTTTTTCTCCTCATCCGAATATTTAACTTTGTTGTGTGATCGAAAAAAAAAAAAAAAAATCTGCGTATGGTGTTTTTTATTTTCAACCTCGCAATTTGCGACTTTATGTATTCAGGTGATGATTGTCAAAAATTAACGCGGCAGTTTGATTGATCCAGGAAAATAAATCTTAACCGGCGAAAACGATTCAAGTAATTACTCTGGGGATTTGGAAAGTACGGGTTCTATTTATTAAGTACATTGTGCGTAACTTTAAATCGAATTAAGACGATGAGTGTACTTCGTGTGAAATATCTCATTTTTGAGATTTTTATTTTTGAATTTTGTTTGTCTGTTTCTCGAACGACAGTAAGTAATTTCAATTTTTTTTTATCTTCGATCGTGACAGTCATTTGCCATCGTGGTAGCCATTTTTTTTTAAATTTCTTTGTAATGTAATTTTAAAAAAAAATAAAATACTGAAAATATTTTTTTGAAACAATGAAGGGCAGTAGAAGTTTTGTGAAAGTTAAATGTTGTTTGGTTCCGCCTCGTCGGTTCATCTATGATTCATTTTGTTTAGTAATATTCTGTGGAATTCTTTGCAATGTGAAAAAAAAGATGATCATAAGAAAATGTTTCGAGATTAAATACGCCGGTTTTGGTGGTTAGGTATATCTGTTTGTTAGGTCTTAGGTCATCATTATCATTGTAAAAGTAATAATTAAAATTCTGACTGATATTGACATTAACGAGGGGTCACCTCTAGATAGGGAGTAAAATCTTTAATTAGTTGCGAATTTCGATTTTTCAATTCCTTGAAGCAGAGGCGGCACGCAGAAATGTCATTTGTGAGGGTGTAAGCAATCAGTTTTTATAACACGCCTCCTCCACCCCCAAAAAAAACGCAACTTTGACAAAAAAAATTCAAACCGATATTCAGTAATTTGAAACCAAAAAAAAATCTTCACTTCTTTTAATATTGGCTTTGTAATATTCCGTTTCACCATGTTAAATGCTATAATAAACTTTCTACTATCAAAATCATCTTTCATAGTTCTCTTTCTGAAAGGAAATAAGTACTACCAATCAGTTTTTACAATAGCTTAGGCCACACCCCACTCTCTTTTTGCGCGGCTCCTGTGTCAAAGGTGCTTACTCTAGCATTCTTGAAAGAGCCGTAATGGGTAATTCAAGACATAAATTTTTATTATCAATTTGTAGTTGAAAAAAATTCTTTCTTTAAATTGGTTCTCAAATGGTTTTTAAATTTGATTATTGCGCTTAGGCTGATTCTTCTCTGAAACTAGTGAACAATAGTTTTGATCATATTTTGTGGATTAATTTTGAAATTCAAATATTTCAACGCAGTGAAATTTTCCTTCTGTATTTAGTCGCCGTTAGTGACAAAAGGAATCTGATTAAAATTATGGTTTCAAAATTTTAAAAAGCTCCAATGTTTAACGTACCAGACATGAGCCTGAATTAAAATATTCATAATGTTTACTTTGATTTATTTAATAAATCCATAGAATGTCATCTAGCTGGTGAGTGAGTTTCTCATACGCACAATGAGGAAAACATCATTAGCAATTCAGTCGATTTTTGCGCATAGGCAAATACATGTGAAAATGAGGGGCCCGGTCACCCTCAAATGAATTGTGACCCCCAAAATAATTTTTGACGCTCATTTGAATTTATAAATTTTTTCTTCACATATTTTTCTACCAAGTTCTGTAAAATCATCGAAAAATGTCGCAAAATATAAATCTATAAATTAAGAATTTTTTTTTGCTTGTCTATTTATCGACACTGTGGCCCCCCACCCGAAATTTCAGACTATGTGCACCTATGTTTTCGCGAATACTTCAAGAAATTTTGAGTAAAAAATGTTGAAAGTCTCATTTTGCCCATATTTTATATTTTTTGATATTTTTTAACGAAAATTCTCTGTTTATGAAATCATATAAATTTGTTTAGAATCTGCTATTATTTTTTTCAAATTTTCAAGTCTGCTGTCATTCCAAAAAAGTTGAATTTCTAGTAAATTTAAATTATTTTTAGCTTGTCTTCCATTAATAATTCATGATTGTATTTTATGCAGTATTTGGGAAAACTTTAATAATTATTAGAAAATCATGGCGTTATTCCAATCTGAAATGCCTACTCATTGCTGTTCGTAGTTATGTCCAAAAAAAAAAAAATTAATTAAAAAACAAATTTCATTCAATTGAAGAAGTTTCCACTTTTTCAGTTATACATTGTGACTTGAAAATCGACCACGAAACTTGGGTATTTAGTTGTATGTATAGATAAAATCACTGAAAAACTTTGAATAAGGATTAATTACAAATACCTACATATTAGCTGTGTTTGATAGGATTACACTAACTTACACCAGCCTACACCAGTAGGGATATTCCACAAATATTCAAGTAAAACTTGGTGTAATGTCATATAACATTCTGAAATTTGTGGAATCGCTCTCCTGGTGTAGGTTGGTGTAAGTTGGTGCAGTCCTGTCAAACAGAGCTATGGTTCAAGTCATACATTTTTTTTTTTTTGGAAAAGTTATTTAAACTTAAAACTTTACACTCCCTTCAATATGGGAAATAGTCCACCTGCTTATATAACATATTTTAATGGTCTCATGGAGTAACTACTGCCTACCATTGAAATTTGATAATTAATTTCAAACGTTTAGAAATTATTGCTGTGAAAACATTACGCAACTTCGTGTACATAGATACACAAAATGTAGAGTATCTCTTTGACGTGGGTATTTTGTTACTTGTTTAGGTAAGTATTATCGTGGGTGGGAATATCCACGATCTCCTGCGCGCCTGGGGGGCGTAAAGGGAACTTGCCTACTGAGGAAATGTGGGTAGGCGAGTGACTGGGCTGAGGAGGTTGCCGTAGTTGTTATGGATCTAGTGAGTGAGATAGATATGTGACGACATATATTTTCATGTCCCTTGGACATTACACCATATTAAATATAAGTGCCAAACAACTGTAGTGTCTCTGCCACTACATGGTAGCGAGAGCATCGGGGTTTTCTCGGAGAAACAGATACTTTTTCAAGCATCTGCTTCACATAAAGAAACTCTGAAGTCGGAAATGTGGGTATTTTTGATTTTGTTTCGATGTAAAATGAAAACTGAATCTAAATAGAATCAGTTCTCACTGCTACAAAACGCTTCCACTGGCAACTTAAGTCAATATCTGTAATGGAAATTGATTTAACGGCACTTAGCGTTTGAAGTTGATCTTAGCCTCAAATGCCTAATTAATTTGCACTTGAAACTGATGGTGGCTTCGAGCGTATGAGTGTAATCACTAATTATGTGTAAAAATAATTTTTCCTTGCGTTTGAAACTTTAATTAGACTCAAACACATATCTACATTGTCCAGAAAAAATTGTTTTTCTCGACAAAATGCTTCTGTTTATAGTCAAAAGGTAATAATTAACATTTGACTATCCACAAGTACATGGTCTTCATCTGCATTTAGGATCTTGTACAAGTTACCTAAGAATGGGACACATATAAATGCATCATATTCTCGTAACAAACAAATGCATTCGAATTTACGGCTAAATTTGAATACAACAAAAGATGAATTTGAGACTATATCTGGCCTCAAATACACCTCAAAAAGCTTAGGCCTATGTATTTTTTCTTTCTCAAATGAAGAAAGAAAAAACCTATAGAGAATAAAACTCTCGGCCGACAAAGCCTAGGGAAAATATTCCCAGGCAATACACGTATATGTGAATCTATGGTAAGCCTCACATATAATAAACAAAAGAGTCTATGAATCAAATGGACTCGATTCCATTCGACTCTCACTCTCCAAAAAAAATATATATTTCTTTATTATATGTTTTTCTCCATATTCTTGCTTATTCATCGGAAGATTTCGACGTAATTATTATATCGAAAACTAAAATAATCCTTGAATAAACAAAAATGCCAAAGAATACGGCAAGTTCTCTGCAACATGTCGCATTCCCTTTATTCGATCTAGGCTAAAAATTATTCTCACGAAAAATTTTTAGCCGCCCCCAGCAAAAAATGCATCGAAATCTGTACGAAGAATTCGATACAAACCCAAGGTCACCTCATCTGGATAGGCCATCTTGCATATCGCCTACCCTACGTCAACAACCATTATTACATATTCTTCGAAAAAAGAATATTAAAAAAATGGTTGACGCAAGGCTGAATGCAATTAAGGCTGTTGATCCCTAAAACAGCGATCAACACCCCATGGAGACAAATTGATACCAATACGCTTTGCCTCAATAAACTTCATAAATGTCGACAAAAAACTATTACGTATTTTGTCAACACGCGAGTCTAGAAAGACGAGCAAAAAATCTAAATAGGCAACGACTCGCGTAACCTTTTTTTGTCTTACACACATTAGGATGTAAGACAATCTTATTGCGAAGATAAGTTGTGTGTGTATTGCTGGTCAACACACACACACACACGGCACCTTTGAATTCTGGAAAAAACATCGCACATACACACGCACACTCAGACAATAGTCCTTCCATTCCAGTCAAGGAATGAAAAAACGTCTGAATCAATCATGTGATCGACAAGAGAACCAATCCAATCTGTAAAAATGATATTCATTATTGTTTTGAACTATCATTCGAGTAACATTGCCATGTTTTGCAGATTCAACTACGAGTTGCTCTTGTGTGTTTTAAGTGTATTCGGCTGCTTACTTGCATTTTTGTTAGTGCGTTTTGTAATTTTTTGGGCAATTGTTTCGGCTCTGCTCAACTTTTCAAACAAAATATCGAAACAATCAAGAGTGTTTGGACAAGAACCTCCTGCAGATTCTTGTCCACTTTGGCGATTCAACTCGTACTTCAAGAAATTGAAGTCGAAGAAGAGTTTCGGAGTTTTTTGCCAACAAGAATCAGCTGAAGTACCAGTAGCACGCAAGGGGTTTTACTGATCCTCGCTCTTCCTCAAACAAAAATACGTCAGCAATAAACGGTAAGTCAAAACCTAACAACATCCATTAATTTTGCGACATTATCGGTCTGAAAATTACCTATAACTTTCACACCTCACGCTACGTGAACTTTGTTAGGATACCATTCTAATATGCTTTGATCTCTTCGTACTTAAAACATCAATGACAGAATGCATTATTTTCGGTAGATCAAAACACTTAAACGTGTTCTGACCTACTTGTGGGATCCAATTATTTCAATAGTTGGAACCCATTGTGGAAAAACTTCGTTGAAATTACGAAGCCTAATGCATTCCCCCATTCCTACATGCTGACTACAAACAAAATTCATTAGAAAAAATCGTAAAGAGACACCAAAAACATCGATGTCTTTGGAGCCTAGCATCATGCAACTTTACGTAAGGCAAACTTCAAATCTTCGACGCCATTTCGAGTGAATTAATTTTAATGTGTATCGATATTTTTTTCAAATGCAATTTTTGAATTTGAAAAAGGAGTGTGTGACCCGCGATGAATACCCTTCATTGCGCCCATGGGTCACGTCCAATTTTTCAAAATCTGTTTTAGACTTTGAAAATATTTTGTCTATTATCAGCCTCTCTGTTTTCATAGAATTTGAAATGGATCCAATCCAGGAAGCTGATTTGCCTGCTTCCCCTCCTCCACTGTCAACTGTCTCCCCGCCAACAGCAGTGTTTGGACATAATGGCCAGCCAATCCCCGGACCATCACACCAACGTTTCTTCCCCATGGGGCAACCAATACCCCCGGTAATCGCCAACGCACTGTT
Organism: Ericerus pela; assembly: GCA_011428145.1. Classification (NCBI taxonomy): domain Eukaryota; kingdom Metazoa; phylum Arthropoda; class Insecta; order Hemiptera; family Coccidae; genus Ericerus; species Ericerus pela. The sequence goes on from WOFM01000245.1 coordinate 96,387, forward strand.
GGCATGGGAAATCGCGCAACATGGTGGTGGCCTTCTACACCAAAATGTAGAACGCCAGATGGAAGAAAGGGCGAGAGATCCACAACCGATGAATCTCTCACCACAGGAACTGTCTGGACGATCCTCAAATGCAGGATCGAGATACAGCTCGTTGTCTATGGGTGCTGACGACAAGTACGTGACAAACATCGAGCTCTATTATGACGCCATCGAGTCCACAGGTTACTACATCATCGAGCTTAGTAACCTCATCAGCACACCCGGCCTTACCCTAGTTCAAGGGAGAAAGGAGCTGCCGGTGATAGCTACAGTCATCGAAATGTTGTATCAGCCACCGCCCTGAGTGGCAAAACATAAAATTGTTCTAGCATGCTCCACCATACTGCGTCTCCACTCCAGCCAAGGGGAAATTGAGGCAATATTCCCATTGGCCCCTGTGCCAATGGTAACACCTGAGCCTCAATTGCTCCCCACTCCATCTTCCTCTTTGCAAGGGAGAGAGGAGGAGACTGAAGCACAGAGAGGCGCAGGACGTGGAGCAGGGCAGAGCCAAGGTTGTTCACCACAGCAGGAAGTGGAACACCGATAATAGAAACACAGGTTCATTCAAAAAGAAAAAGCCTAAAGGCAATTCAGAATTTTTGGCCGCAACCTTCCAGAAAGGTAACGATCAACGAAAGGGAAAGGATAAATCCAATCCCAAGAAATCAAATAGGCAGAACCATAGTGATTTGGGAAACTCATCTAAGTCTCCCAAACCCTCTTCTGTTTCAGAATGCTGAGAACAGGAAACGATGAACCAAGCAGCTCAAGACACTCCAATGAGCATCTTGAACCTGGCTCACTTGGCACAGAAAGCCTGTCTCTTCTGCACTAACAGACATCCCTCCTTCCTCTGCCCTGACCCACGTTACAACACGTTGGAACAAAGGCAGAGGGAGTTCAATGTACGCAAGTTGTGCACTTGCTGTGCAACTTACCACGATACGCAGGAATGTCTGCAGAAGATTGCTCTCTGTTGCCGGTGGTTCAACTGCCCCACGACAACCCACAACAGCTGCCTGTGTCCAAATGCCCCATACCCCATTCAACGTGAGCACGGGGACAGATGGTTTGCGACCTTAGCAGTAGAAGGACGCACACAGTAAGCACCTTGTTGATTTTACTGAAGTTTCAAAACCAATCATTGATTTTAATACTATAAAATCACGTGTTCCACAGGGCGGCTGCGAAAGTAAAATTGCATGGACAAGTGGAATGGTGCAGCTCAGTGCGGCCCAGAAGGAGTGCTTACCAATGAGTAGTAAGTACTTTTCATCATTTATTCGCACCAAGAAGAGTTCTATTTTTTCTTGTTTTTCAGGAGTATGCTCAGTCACCACACTTGCAGAGGGCAGTCAAATTACAAGGGTTTTTTGATTGTGGCAGTGTAGACACCTTCATTACTAAGTCTTATGCTTTCATATCCTTAAAACTAAAAGGGTATAAAACAGAAATTATAAGACTTAAAGGTGTGCAAAATCAGACGTCCAACGTCTTTAAATCATGTCTAGTAGACTTCGAAATTCTGACACCGAGTAGGTTAAAGCTTCCGATTACTGCAAAGACTATCAATAGTATCACACAGAATCTGAAACAACCCGATTTGTCAGAATTTCATAAAAGTTTCCCAGAATACTCTGGAATTGAGTTCTCCAAGATAGACGATGAGCATACGGTTGATTTATTGTTAGGCAATGATTACATGTGGTCGTTCGTGACAAATGTACAGCATATTTCTCCGACTCTAACTTTGATAAAGACAGAGTTTGGATATATGTTGGGAGGTATCATCCAAAATCAAAAACAAGTGGATGATATCTTCACACCTATCTTCTTAACCATCCCACAAGAAGTTGAGAATTTATGGAGGTTGGACGCCATTGGTATTGAATCTCACAATTTGGTAGAAGCTCAAGCAAAAGCTGACGCTCTTCAACTCTTTTATAAGAATGTCAAATTGGTAAACAATTGTTACCAAATCAGATGGTTGTATAAAAATTATCCACCACCGTTGGCGGATAATTTTAACCTGTCATTCAAAAGACTTGAGCATCAGCTCCCCAAGTTACAAAAGTTACCTGAGTTCTATCAACGTTACAACGAATATTTCAACTTACTTATAAAGTTGGAAATGATAGAGAAAGTAGATCCAAAATCCAAGCCAAATATTGTACACTATCTGCCACATAAAGGGGTCTTGGACCTAACGAAAAGCACACCATTCAGGGTAGTATTTGACGGGTCAGCAAAGACAAAACAATCGAAGCACTCAATCAATGACTGCATGTTCAAAGGGGCAAATCTCTTGCCAGATTTGCTCCAGATACTTTTATCTTTCCATAAGGATAAATATGCCATAAAAGCCGACATTAAAAAAGCTTTCCATCAAATAGGATTAAACCCCCTTGATCGGGATGTAACAAGGTTTCTGTGGGTCCTGAATCCACAGAAACCACTAACTAGGGAAAACTTAGTAATCTTCTGATTCCAACGTGTTCCTTTTGGAATTGTGACAGCACCATTTTTGTTGGCGGCCATTCTGTCGCATCACTTCCAACAGGCAAATCCGGAATTTTACAAAAAACATGCTGACAATATATAAGTGGACAACTTAGTAACATCGTTGCCCACATATAACGAAGCTAAGGATTTACACGATCAGGCTAACAAGTTGATTGGGGACATATCAATGGAGTTGTCACAATGGGGCACAAATTGCACCCTATTACGAGATGACTTTGCCCCAACCACGCATTGACAAAGCCGATCGTTAAGGTTCTTGGACTTTCTTAGGACATGGACAAAGATATACTTTATCTGAGTCCAACCAAATTTAAAGACCAAGAACCCGTCTGGTCAAAGAGACTATTTCTTAGAGCAATCTCACAATTTTTTGACCCCCACAGTTGGTTTGCTCCAGCTTTCATTCCTTCACAAGCTTTTATTAAAAGGCTTTGGAATGAAAACTACAAGTGGGATGAATCCTTACCTCTGTCACTGCAGAAGATAGCGACAGAGCTAATACAGGATTTGTCCTAGTGCACAACTTATTGCCTTCCTTGCCAGATATACTCGGGTACATATAACCCAAACAGGGCGCAACTGCACGTGTTTGTGAATGCATCCCAGGTAGCCTTTGCTATGGTAGCATACTTACGCTTCCATTACACAAAAAGAAACAAAACAATAACCAGATTTGTCATTGGGAAAATTTGTCATTGGGAAATCAAGAATAGCACCAATGAAAATGGTAACAATCCCCAAGTTGGAGTTGTTAGCGGCATTGATTGGAGCTAGAGGAATAAAAAACATTAGGAAACCCTTAAAGTTAGAAAACTGTCCGACCTACTTATGGTCAGATAGTAAATGCATTCTAACATGGTTGCTAGAGCGCAGAGTGTTAACGCAATTTGTCTTGAATAGGGTTACTGAAATAAAATACGTTCCCAATTTGCAATTTCGCTATGTTCCAACAACCGAAAATCCAGAGGATGTTGGATCACGAAGGGCAATGGTGAATGATTTATTCAGTACCACATGGTGGTCAGGACCAGCCTGGTTATCTGATCACCCAGACTCATGGCCACAGACTGACTTACAAGTAATTCAGTCTCTACCAGACCTATCAGAGAATGAGAACACTATACCTGTATTCTCAACCTTAAGGGAGTCTCTCAAAATTTCTGACAAACTGTCCAAAATTATAGCAACTTCAACTGACCCTATATTTGACAATCACAAGACTGCCAAATTAAACAGACAGTTGAAATCTCGTAAGGTAGCTATACCAAAGTTTGTTATGAACTCCGTAAACTATGTTTGTGAAGTTAAACTGTTTGCCACACAAGTTGACCAACAGGCTACAGACCAGAATCAATCTGACTCTGATCTACCACAACCTCACGAACAAGTGAGCTCACAACAACCGCTGGATCTATCCCACAAAAGTTGGATAGACCCACTAGCAAATTCACCTTACGAGAGCTTTATACACAAACCGTTGAATACACCATTCAGCATCAATATAGACAAATTTAACACTCTCTTTAGTCTTAAGAGAATCTTTTACAATTGCTTAACAGCTCTTCGAAGATTCTTGAGAAAGCGACTCACTCGTTGTAGGTCGGTTTCTCCTTGGGCAATACTGCCCAACAACTATCAGTTTGCATTACTTTGCTTCATCTATGCAGACCAGAAAAAATATTTTTCTGGCCTACGTAATCCGCTTCTGTCCCATAATCCACCGGAATATGTGGCATACGAGAAGTTTCATATCACCCTTGACGAATCAGGACTCTTGAGACTGAGAAATTATTTGCCTGTAACACCGTTTACTGCAGACATTTTGTCTCCGGTGTTGTTACATCCAAAATTTCACCTCACCAAGTTAATACTGTTGAATGTTCATACACTCAATAGTCATACAGGCATTAAGTTTACACTGGCGGCCTTCCATAGGATCTACTTCGTACCAAAAGCAATGAGGATACTTCCCAAAGTATTAAAATCCTCTTACTTAGTGTGTAAAAAGCTCCATAAGTAGCCTTTTACGCAGCCAACCCATTCTGATATCCCTGATTTCAGATTGGTACCATTCACACATCCTTTCACCTATATAGATGTTGATGTATTTGGTCCATATTCAGTCTTCAATGAATATTTACCAAAAAAGAAAAAGGCTTTGGCAACTCCGACACCAACCCATTCTGATATCCCTGATTTCAGATTGGTACCATTCACACATCCTTTCACCTATATAGATGTTGATGTATTTGGTCCATATTCAGTCTTTAATGAATATTTACCAAAAAAGAAAAAGGCTTTGGCAACTCCGACATCACCTCCTTATAAAACATGGATTCTGATCTTTACCTGTCTATCCACAAGAGCAGTGTACTTTCTCTCTATCTCGTCTCTAACCACACAAGAAGTGTGGACGGTGTTCCAGACATTCTTTGCAGATTGTGGAACGCCAAAGGCAATACTGTCTGACAATGCTGCCCAGTTTAGGTTAGTTGCAACCAACTTACCCCAGTTCTGGGAAGCAATCACGTCAGACAGTTCCATAAGTGACAAGCTTATGCAAAAAGGCATAACTTGGCACTTCACTCCACCTAAGGCTCCTTGGCATGGTGCGTCATACGAGAGACTCATTGGAATCTTTAAACAGGCTTTTGAAAAGGTCATGGGCCCCCACTCTCACCATCGCTTCATTTTTCAAGCAGCGCTTAAAAATATACAAGTGATGATGAATGAGAGACCACTCTGTCCTGCAGTCGATGAATGTGAGCAAGCTACTTTAACGCCTGCACACTTCCTGCACGCAAAGTTCAGAAATTTTACCCTTGACCTAGACAAGCCTTTTGACAAAACCACCATAACGTCCAGAAACCTTCAGGGCCTCTGGAACACTGACAAGGACAACCTTAGTAAGCTCTGGGCTGTGTGGAAGGGACTCTATCTCACGTACTTGTGGGATAGAATCCCCAAAGGGGTAAGCAACGCTTACCGAATGGTTAGCTTCAAACTAAAATTTGAAGACATTGTCCACGTGTTGGACATAATGACAAAACAAGGAGTCTACAAGTTAGCCACTGTAGTCAACCTAGTGACATCTTGCGATGGCCTAGTATGTCATGCAGATGTTAGGCTACCCTCATCTAAAATAGTGAGTAGGCCTATTAAGTTCTTAGCTCCACTGGAGATAAGTACTGACAGTGAGGACTCTAATCCATCGTTGGATTAGAATCTATCCGATTAAGATCTGTAAAAGCAGGCATACATGCACGCACTACCTACAACTCCGTGGCCGGTGGCACCACTGGAGTTGTGCTATCTTTGAAGTCATGACAAGTCAACCTTGCCAAATACTTACTCTACTGTCCAGCTACCTATTCAGATCAGCGGGTAGAGGTGATATCGGATTGCGATCCACACACACCAAAATTGTGATAACCTTGTCAGTGTCACAAATTCATTTAAAAAATTGCTAATTCTTACTTTTCTTCCTTACAGAGTCACTCCTTTATAGCGCTGACACCTGACTGCCCTTCCAATGAATTGTCCGGCAATTTTGTTGGACCACAAGTCAGAAGATGGGACCCACATGTGGATCTCAACTTCAGAGGAAATAAACTTCATTTTATTATACTTATTTTAGATTTGTGGCCCAGATTATAATCGGTAGTAACTTGTACCATATATGTATGTGTTTCTTGTAAATAAATATCATTTGTGTACTTGTGTGTGTATGCCAACTAATCTCTTTTTTTACAGATCTTGTAGGGACAAGTGAATCCCCGAGGATTCACAATGGACACCGCCCCCAGTATCGTGGGTGGGAACATCCACAATCTCCTGCGCGCCTGGCAGGCGTAAAGGGAACTCGCTTACTGAGGAAATGTGGGTAGGCGAGTGACTGGGCTGAGGAGGTTGCCGTAGTTGTTATGGATCTAGTGAGCGAGATAGGTGTGTGACGACGTATATTTTCATGTTTCTTGGACGTTAAACCACATTAAATATAAGTGCCAAACAACTGTAGTGTCTCTGCCACTACAAGTATCTTCAACCACCGAAGTTTTGTAGTCGATTCTCAGGACAGGCAAGGATGATGCGGCGGATTGTGCAAATGTGTATTTAAGAAAAGCAATTTTTATTTTGAAGTACACAAAAAATGTTTTAATCTTAGGGCCATAAATTAAACTGCATTAATGTTTTCAAAGTTCGATAAAATTCAAAACATTAAATTTGAGTGTCATTTCTCAGAATTTTTTCAAAAAATAATTCTTGGTGAGTTAATTTATTAAAAGCCAGAAAACTTTAAAAAGGAAACTTTCATTTCAAAATCTTGTACGATCTATGGTAGGTAGGTAGGTACCTTCTTCGTAGATCTGCTTCAGTTTATTTATTACCTTGATCCCACTTTTTGTATAATTATCCGCGTTTTTTGCAACATTCACAACATTTTGATTTTGAAATAAAACTGCTCTTTTCTCACTTCACGATTTCTCAGATTCTATTTAAGGTACAAAGTTGAGGTTTGTACTTCTGAAAAGAGGAGAAAATTCGCTCGAGTTCTGTAATAAAATTAAATTTTTATCGCCATTAGTTTTTCACAAATCAGCCATAAAAGAACTACAAATTAATGAGAAATTTACCATTTTTTACTACCACTCATATTTTTTAACAACAAATTCATTTCCACCGTCAAATTTCACCTGAAACAAATTAATCACCACAGAACAGCGTGAAAAAATACAAGAACAAAACCGGGAATTCTGCGTATTACTATACATATATATATATTATACCGAATACTGAGGGCTTTCTGCATAATATTTCGCTAACTATCGGACATTGGATGTACACGCACATATATATGATTTTGGTCATTTAGGAATTGTAACTGGAGCGAGTAGAGAGGGAGCGCAGACCCCTCCTCCAACGCTTGTTCGATATGAAATAGAAAACCTAATTACGTTTTCTTAAGGATGTACAACATGGTGTTAGGAGGAGAAAATATAAAATTGCTCTAATTTATCGGTATCCAGTATGTGTTTTGACTGAAAAAAAAAAAAAAAAATGAATGGTTATTTCCGCACCCATGTATACTCACTATACACATACCTAGAAGATCAACTTCGAAAACAACACTTTAATGTGTATTGCCTATTTGCGTCTGACGCTATTGGCATTGTTTAGGAAAAATACACGCAGTTATATCAGACTTAGTTGAATTAATTTTTCAGGATTTATTCTATAAGAATTCGTACCCATATAAAATTTAAAGAGGAACGTTTTCAACATCTATGAAATTTTCCATACTATGTATAGTTTAACAAATAAATACCTCAAAAAAATTTTTGTCCACATACTATACACGCACATTTCTAATAACAATATGCCAATAGCGTCGGGCGCCATTATGCAACAATTTGGGACCCACTTTTAATACACGTGTAATATAGGAAGTTGATTAATATCTATATTATAATCTATTCAAAATTAGAAATCGATAGCCAAAGTGGCTGCCATCTGTCGGATTTTTTCGTAAGCTTTGAAAAATGGATAATGGACATGAATCCATCAAGCCCAATGTTACATAAATCCTCAATTAATGCTTTTTATGGTTGTTTTGAGTTAAAGATGCTTTGTACAGTCTATTGATTTTATTTTTCATCATTTATTTTAGAAAATCATTCACACTGACGTGTAAAATGATTTCTATCGAAAAATACCATTCTCAAAAATCGCCAAACAAACCTACAGAAAAAAAAAGTCTGTTATTCCGTTTTCAAGCTTCTTATCGGCAAATGACACTAACCCGCCACAGGTGTGTCGAGTCCCAGTGAGACTGACATGAGTTCACAGAGACGATCACATTTCACTGCTACATCGAGCTAAAAATATTGGTGTAAACGAAACTATTTTGAATGCAACCTTCGTTGATTAGGGTGAATCTCTACCTATTGCTTTCTCCCCTTGTCCATCAACTCATATGACGTCATGTCTTTCTTATTTGGAATAGACTATAGCACACATGTCTATGGTTTTCTCGTAACTTATGTTAAAATTCAAATAGAGAGAACCCAAAATAAAGAGAAAATAGTTTGGAAACATCCAGAAAATGAGAATTTTTTTCTACATTTTCCTTTTTCAGTAAAATGTATGAAAAAAAAAAGTTAGGTATTTGAGTATGTTTTCGGTTTCTAATTATGTACCTACCTATTCTACAATTAAAAAAAAAAATCAAATTTTTAGGTTTCATTTTGAATTTTTTTTGTTTTAGTTCTCTCAGAATTTATAATCATCCTAGTGATAATCAAGTTAGTAAGTGCTATTTTTAGTCTTAATATAGGTAGATATGGGCCTCAATTTTAGTTATAGGACAAAATGCAAGCAATTTTCTGTAAGAATTCAGAGCCCAAAATTAAACACTGCTTCTTTTATAGCTGTGTACCTGCACGTACGTTAAAAGAGGAGATCTTAATTAAGTAGATAGATACCTAGGTGGTTTATAGCCAAACCTATGCGACCATTAGGCATAGGTACGAATCAGAATGAAATAGCCTGCAAGTTACGACACGACCGAGTAGTAACGTGACTTCGTTTCTGCCCAGGTATTCACCCATGCGGCGGACGTGGCAGTTGAAGCAACCGCTCCATCAACCAACGGTGCCAGCTCCAGATGGTCTAATTGGTTGTGGTCATCACCGCCGTCTGAATACGAAAATATTTCGAATAGCGTCTCGACGGCACTTTCGACAGAATTAGAAGTCGAAGGAGAATCTTATGGCGAGGGCGAAGGAATGGGAGGCAGTCTATTTTCGCCCTCCTCGATGCTGTCGTATCTGGGGGTTGACATGGATTATTTCAATCTCGCCGGTGACGTTTTCAATATGTACTATTATCCGGACAGCGTGTCCTACATGTCCATGTTGACCACCTTCTTGAAGCTGTTGCTGTTCATCACACCTGGCGGAGGAATAGTGCAGCAAGCGTATTTTGCCATGGATATGGCGAAAATTTCGTTCAAAGTGGGGAGCATGTATATCAGCGGGTATGGAACCGTGGATATTGCCACAGCGGTTGCGCCTGATATTTTGAAGGCGATGTTGTTGGTATGTGAACCGATTTTCAAAGTTATTGCAGTAGGTACCTACGCATTGTAAAGGTAAAATGTTGATCGGCTATTAAACTATATACCCGTGCCTACGTCATTGTTATAAATGACACTTGCAGTTATAGGCTGGTACTTGAATTAATATTTTACTGTCTAAAGATGGTACCTACATGACGAATATTGGTTAATTAATATACGTCATGGCGTTCTTACCTACAAGAAAAAAGAAATGGAGATGATGAAAATTGATTTTATTAGGCTCCTGTTGTAATTTTTGTTGTTGTTGTTATTTGAGAGCAAGAGTTGGCAGGATTCATGAAAAACGGGATTCAAATCATTTTTCGAGGCTGAAAAGCTGGGATGATAAGTCAGCCATAAGCCATAAGCCAAAAGTTTTGACTTTTGGGCTAATTTATGTCAGCCATAAATTCAAGCTTCAATAAATAGCTTATCTCTGCTGAAAAAGATTTGTGATTTGAATCACTTGCTATTTTCCTTAGTTAGGAAATTCTCTAGAAATGCCAGAAATTTCAGGGAAATTTGGCTCTTATTGAGGAAAAAGTTTTGAATTTCTAACTTGGAAAATTAAACAGCCTCTTCAGAGAACAGTTTCCTCTTACTTACCTAAATAAAATGGTTTTTTATCAAAAACTTTTCAAAGTTCAAATTTATTTTTTCATATGAAAGTCAAACAGAATAATTATTAACGTTTGAGACATTAAAAATTTGTGATTCATGGAAAATTACTCGTGCGAATTACTTTTAACCTTTGGACTGAAATTATTTGTGATTGGAATCACTTCCCTGTGAAGAATTTATCACTTATGATTTGAATAACTTCTCATCGAGTGATTCATAATTCGAATCATTTTTTCGAAGTTTTGCCCACACTTGTTGAGAGTACAGCAATAATTTATAAAATAACTTTGACTGAAACTGAAGTATATGCATAGGTACCCAAATATATTTGTTTACTATAGTCACATGATAGGGTTTCAGAAGTGACTTCTATACATAATATTATATAAAATTAAGTATTGTCATTATCGTTATCATTATTATTATTATTATTATTATTATTATTATTATTATTATTATTATTATTATTATTATTATTATTATTATTATTATTATTTATTATTATTATTATTATTATTATTATTATTTTATTATTATTATTATTTTATTATTATTATTATTTTATTATTATTATTATTATTATTATTGCTATTATTGTAGGTCGCTGCAGTAGGTGCATGCTCAAATCTACTTAATGACCTCATTGTATGTGTGAGCCTTGCTCAGTATTAAAATTAGATTGGTAGTGGTAAGCTACCAACCCGTGTGTACCAAAAAGTGTGTTTGCCCTACATAATAAAGGGACCAGCCACACAACCTACCAGCAAGTGCATGAGCACACTTGTCACCACTGGTAGAAAGTCGCCACAATTATTATTATTATTATTATTATTATTATTATTATCATTATTATTATTTTATTATTATCATTATTATTATTTTATTATTATTATAATTTTTTGAAAGATAACTAAATAGGCATCTTTCATATTAGTAACATAGAGTAACAAAGGGGTAGGTAAGGAGAATTCTGTAAAGCTCAACACATAAAAATAATATATCTTGGTCGATGGTGGTGATGGGTGTCAGAATAGACAGTAAAGAAGATGTGGATTCTCTCCGCTTAAGATTAACCTATCTACGAAGACGAACGTATACCTGAAATGCAGACTATATGGTGGCGCCCATGTCCTGAAAGAAACTTCGTTTATGGAAACTTTTTTTTTCCTAGTTAGGTACCTAAATATCTACCTATGGAAACTTTTTAGTTTTTCTATTGAATTAGTGGTTACCACATGATCAATTCGGCTGTAAAATTCTGAAAAAAAAAAAAAAAAAAACTACGAAAAGCATAAATTCTCAATTTGTACATTATTACAATTATAATATATTTGAGAGGCAATGTCTCACCACCATACAAAGAATGATGATTGTAGAATTATTGTATTAAGGAACAAATTATGCCCAAAATAACTGTGAAAGTTGTAGCTCGGAGAGTATAAATTTTTTCAACATTTTCGAAATATCGCACGAATAGATTTGGTCAAATATTGGTTTAAAAATGATGTAAATTAGAAGTAGCGAATATTTTCTCATGTGCACCAAGTAGGTACTTACATAAATTCTTATAAAAGAATATAAATAGTTATAAATATGAGGAAAAATATTCGATAAGATAAAAAAAAAAATTAATTGCTATATTTCGTATTATAAAACAAGCAATTTACTTGGAAATATACTAAGCGGTCCTGTTATTTAATTTAGCCCCAAGACATTTCCCAGATTAGCATTTAAGTTTAATTAAAATCATCCCTGTTACCAACAGACCTACCTATATCTATTTCTGCTTGATTTCAATCAGGAGTGATATTTACGTATTGGTGCTAATTCATTGTTTTTTATTTATTCTAGTCACGAAGAGATGAATCAAACGCATCACAGTTCACTCTTCATGCGGTAAGTAGATCTGTAGTAGATACCTGTAATGAATTCACATCTTTAGCCTACAGGCAAATTATAATTGACGTGAGAAAGTTATTTTAGTCAGATTGTAGATTTTGAAGCTATAAAAACCACATTAACTGTTTTTCTATCGCGGATACAGGAAAAACGTCTAAAACAACATCAAAATATTTTGAAAAACCCAATAGAAACAAATAATCACCTACCTTTAGCACTAAAGCCTACGATGGATTCCAGAACCATAAAATTAATTTTCATTGGTTAAAAATCCCGAAAAAGATTTTTATAGCGGGTAGGTACCTAATTAAATGTGCCTACTATAACTAAGCATAAAGAATTTCTCCAGGGATATGAACTTACAGCATCTTTACCAGAAAGAAAAGAAATATACGTAGGTATCGGCCATATTTTACGACCTTATCTATGGGAAAATAAAGTAAACAAATTTATTGTGGGAAACCTGAGAATTCACGACACTACCTTTAAATACTGTGGTTGATCGACATTTTGATACTTCAAAATCTCGAACAAGAAATATCATTTTTTGAAACTCTACCATTGGTGTATCTACAAACTGAGTTAGAGCTTTGGGAATGGGCTCGTTGAATTTCTGGTAAAAAAATAGATGATAATTTAATAATGATGAGACTATACTTATTAACTACGAGTGTTTATCGCTGTTTTAAGGTATAAACTTAAGGCCAACAAAATTGGTGAAGGTATACATGTGGTATGATTGCGGTTGAACACTTAGTTGCTCATTTTCTTCTTTGCCTCTCCTTTCTTCTCCTATAGGTTTGTACTACCACTACTACTACGGGCAAGACATGCAGTATACACAAGCTTGGACATTCACCGATTATTTTCTCTTCACCCAGTACCTGCGATATGACAAACACTTTTTTCCCCTACCCATATGGCACTAGGTCAGTCCATACACATGTTATAATATAGGTATAGTTAAAATTGTGGAGTCAGTCTGAATTAGAAGAGTGAAAAAAAAACTATATTAATTATAGGTTCCGCCAGCTCGGGGATTTGAACTTGCATCACCTATATTATATTCGCCTATAAAATTGGACCGCTGTATCCACGGCGCCATGAGGCCGACATTATAGGCGGATAAAATTCCTTCACTCATGGCTGCTACACCATCCCCCCTCAGTACCAATGGTATGAGAAGCAGGACCACCAACGAGCAGCTGCGGAGTATGCATGAAGCGACCCACAAACCTTGTACACAGTTGCCACTGCTCAAGTCCGCACCCCACTCAACCCATTGTCAGAAATTAGTGGGAGGAGGCAAGGGTGTGCAACCACTGAGTTCCCAACGTGTCCGAAAGATAGCGCTGTTTTGCTATGCACCCAGTATCACATCGAGGTCACCACTTGTAGAGCGCAATCTACATTTAGACTTGATGTGTGTATGAGCCCCACTCAGTATTAAAATTAGACTAGTAGTGGTGAATTACTAGCCTGTGTGAACCAAAAGTGTGTTTGGCTTACATGATGTAGGAACAGACCACACAACCTACCAGTGAGTGCAGTAATACACCTGTCACCACTGGTAGGAAGTCGCCACATTAATTATTAACAAATGTTTTTAAAACTGCTTTTATTGTGTGAAATATACCTATCATGATAATATGTTAGCTGAAGATTACTTATGCAAAAATTTAATTAAAATCATAAGTTTGGTTATGAAATTATTGCTGAAATGCTGAAATCCCGCAACTAAATCAAATCCATATTATTGTAAACACTTTCAGCGATGTCTCGACAAGCAAACGTGGTTACAATTTTAACCCAATTTTTGCACAATATTTAACTAACAATACTACGATATCTCATAAAAATTTCAGCTCAATCTTACCTTTCATTCCTGCTGTTCTGGCAACAGGTTGTGAAGTTGATTCTCCAATTTAATTATATGAATCATCAATGATAAATACAATTTTAATGATACGGGTATTCTATATGTTTGAAGTTCCAATATTTAATTAAATTTTCATTATCATCAAACTAAATCATTAAAATCTGCTATAAGTCATTAACATCCTCATTTTTATTATACTGTATTTCTTAGAATAGGTACCTAACTTTAACTTTTTTTCAGAACCTACTCACCCACCAGGGTCAGGATGATCTGCACTTTCATGAAAAAATGTTATTTTTCAGTTCTAACTTTTTTCTGCCAGGTCTGTCAAACAGGCTCAGTTTCAGGGCCACACTTTTCTGTAAAGAGCAGAAAATGTTTGAGTTAAAGTTAAAATCACACTTTTTGCCATGTAAAACATAACTATAGTGGGCAAGTAGAATGAATGTGTTTGAAAATAGTCAATTTTTTCATAATATTAGTACAGTGTATCCGGTGAAATGTCAACACTATTTTTCTGGTAGATAGTATTTAATGAGACAAGAAAAATGTTATGTCAACATTTTCTCTTTCCTCCTTATCATGGGCATAGATAAGATTTTAGTAAATATTCCTCAGAATTACCCCCCCAAAAAAAAATTAGACAGAAATAGTCCTTTTTTTTCTTAAAAATTTTTTTTTTGGTAATTTAGGGGGCAGCCCTCCACCTGCTCTCTGGCTATGCCCATGCTCCTTATTGAAGGTGCTGTACTTTTCAATTTTTAAACAATTTGAAAAAAATTTCATCCGTTTTAATCCATATGGAATACTTTGTTGTGAGGAAGTATTCTCACCAGAAGGTAAATTATACAGAATTAATTGCGTGTTCTGCCACTTCATACCATAAGTATGGGAAAGCCAAATCCTCGGCAAACACTGGCGAATTTAGAGCTGGTTTTGAGAGTTTATATACAGGATTTGGCACACACACACAGACACCCATACGTACATGTACATATGGTATTATGTCATAAGTTGCATTGTTTCCTGCTTCCGTAAAATGATAAGAAACGATGTTATGTATTTGGTATTGGGCTGTAATATCACCGAAATCGTTTTCAGGTAATTGATCACGACTGGTGCAATATATTGTATTTGTACATATGTACAAGTACGAGCATACAAACATTTGTGTGTATTTGGTTTAACGTCATTGAGACGATTATTTGCCAGCCCTTTGGGGCAGCAACTGTCGTCAAGGGGTCTGAGCCTCTATTCCTCATACGGGAGAGTCCCCACAGTCCATTTATATGGCTTTTTTTTTTAATATCTCTTGAATCAAAAGATTATGCAATATTTTGTCCATTGTATATCTAACTGCATATCAAGTGTAACTACCAGATCATAGTAGTTGGCGTCGTCATTTCCACCACTATACATTCATGTGAAAAAAATTGCATCCATAATCTCCTTTTTATAAGGTTTTTTTCATTTATCATTGAAAACCTGCCAGGAAAATACTGTATGTGTTTCACCGAACACCCTTTGAGTGATAATCTTCAAAATTTTTTAATTTTTTAAAATTTTGAAAAATGATGTCATACTTACAGGGAGATACTGTCGATATCAGTTCGATGAATGCTGCTACATTTTTACAATACGTGGATTCGATGCAATTTCCTCGACTTTCCGATGATCAAGAAAATGAGATCAGAGGTGACATTGAGAGTGTTCTTAACAAATATTATCCCGATACTTTATCTGAGAATCGAGACTACCTGGTTGATGCATTTGAGCAGACAATTAAATTTTTTGCACTGTTTGTAAGTACATAAGTAGGTACCTTACCTACCAAATTACCAAATTAAGACAGTAATTATAAAGGTGAAATTTCGTTAAAATACGTATCAGTTGGATGTTAATTGACAAAACCACTACTTATTGTTTGCTTCCAAAATATTACTTGGAGCGAATCTTCCCCCGCAAGGGAATCCAATTTGCAAAAATCACGTTTAATGTAACTCTTGTGAATCTTGTGGCTGTAACAGCAGAATAGAAATCTGTTGTGCCCAGTTGGATAGCCTTTTATAGAGTTACACTTCCATCAAGAATACTAATATCCAAAATGAACGCTAATAATACGTGAGAATGAATTAACATAATATTTTTTATTCTCACTCTTATAATGGACCTTAACATTCAGATACCTACCTAACAGATTTTAAATAAAATATTCAAATACGAAAAGTTAGGTAAATCACAATATAATAAAATATTAATTTTGTACACACAACAACGATACAGGTAGACAATATTAGACAGTCAGATAACAGATTATGTCAATCTCAAAAACAGTACGAATATTCTATTGAAAGAAGTAAATATGCAATAAAATTTTATGATAATTTTTTACAATAGTTTTTTTTTTTCTTTCCCTTTTAGAAACCGACTCAAAGTTTTCGTGAATCATTCAGTTCGGAGGAAAAACGAATAAATCGAGTTATTCAATTCATTCGTGGATTATTATCATCGAATCCGAAGAAGTTGGTTGAAAAAAAAATTGAAAAACTTCAAAAGATTTTCGCCTAAAGATGTTAGAATAAAATTTTAAAGTATGAACGATGATCGAATTTTTAAAATATATTTTTTACATTTAATTGGTACGTACCTATACCTACTTACGTCATCAGATAGGTAGTGGATAGATAGCACCGATATGAAAAAATCAGCATTGGCATATCTATACTTACCAGTGAAAAATTAGTATAACGTTTTATTATTCAAACTGCGGTACATACCGACTAGAAAACGAGAGAAGGAGTTTTATACGTTTGAACCCCCAAAAACGAGGAAAAGTACTTTAAGTTACCTATTTTGCCTATTATCTTCAATTAATTTTCGTTTTCCTAGTTTTATTCATAGATTGAGCAAACTTGAAAGAAAAATTAACTTTAGTTAAAGCAAAGAGTAACTATTGCGTGGCTATAATGGCAAAGCAGGTTCCTGTGTGGACCTTGGTCTATAACTGGTTCTCCCGTCTTGGTCTTGATTTTTTTCTCCGTTAAGTGCCGTTAGCCTATAAGGTACCTAAATGCATAAATTTACGGGTGAATATTTTCGACCCGTGGCAGTTTATTTTTTTGTCTTGCTCTTAGATACACAGCATAGGCTAATAACCAGTACCGTAGCAAAGGTATTGTGGGGAATATTCTTTCACCTCCTCTATAGAGGGCTTAGCCCTGCGTTGACAGATGAGTCGCAGACCAAATTATTAGGGCATTGCACTTTAAACAAATACGTCGTCTGTATGCACTCACACAAACAATATATTTCTACGTTTGCTTGAAAATGACAAACGGAAAAGACAAGTACGTAAAATAGTATAATCTTGCTGATACAGTGTGTATTGCGGTCCGTATATGGTACCACAATGCCTTTGGACAATTGCCCTAAGCAGTTAGTATGCTTTGTGTACAGTTAGGCATTAAACTGGCTGGCTATTGGTACCAAGATATGATTCAGTCGCCCTACACGCAAACCGCTTTTTACCTGGTTCCATGAACCTAGTGTAGATAGCATCTACATACTGGTATAAATGTTTTTGTTTTTTTTTTTTTGGGAGGGATTTTCAAATTTTTTTTAGACAACAGCCTAGTTATAGATTTTTTTTTAGGACATGTGAGGAAATTAAAATATTTCGAGACGGTTATTTGATCCCAAAACTTCCCCCTTCGTGCGCTTTTTATAATAACTGCATACACTGCCAGTTTGCTTGTTTTAAGATGCTGTATAGTCACATAGATAGGTTCCCTAGAGTAGCATACTAATTATTAATTTCATACTAGTTGATTCTTGATTGAAGGAGATTTTATAGATAAATATGATAATTTTATTGAAGATTTTCCACAAAAATGTGGATGCTTCAGCTCATTATAATTGCCCGAGTTTAGACATCAATTTAACATCTCAACTCCTTGTCCCCCTTTCGAGCTTGACCGATGAAATATGAATAAATGCGCAGCTAACCTACTGACTGGTCAGGTAATGTACTGTAAAATTCTACTCTGAAACGTTTCAGTCTCTCTCGACTTTCTCAAGGTATTAATCACCTTCTATGGAGAAAAATGAAACCTACATATTGATTTAGGTTGATATTTTTTTTGACTAACAGATTCTTATCACCTTTCATCCGGAGAAATATTATAATGCTTCAAATTCCAACGGAAACGCTGGCTCAACGAACACATAAATTATGCTAAAGATACAATTACGTCGTTTTCAGTGAGGTCGCCACCCCACTCCGTCAAACCCAGACCTGCCATTTGAAATGCGTAGGGAATATGATGTTTTAAACGAATTTTTTGTTATAATTGTTTTATTTGGAAAGATAGCAAATTTTTTGTCATAAATGAAATTATTGGTAGAAGAAGCTTTACGAAATAAAATGAGCTTAAGAACAAGAAATTTGAGCCATTAAAAGCCAAGAAAATTCAAGAAGATAATACAACTGCGCATCAAATTGGTTTAATTTAATTCTGAATCAATGTTATCTCTAAACTTAACACCAAAGACAACAAATGATAAGCCTAAAAAACAGCCAATTCGTGAAGATAAGTAGGACTTTTAATTAGTTGTATTAAAATGAGCAAAGTTGACCAATAACATAAAATTAAATCAATTTGAGGGATCATTTCATTGTCTTTTTCAATTTTTTTAATAATCTCAAATAGGGTATTTGGTGAAAATTAATTGACGGGTTGGGGTAGAATAGGTTTCACTAATAATGGTCAAGATGTAATTATAATTGCGATATGGCTGAAATTTTGTTGGTAGATAATTGGTTCTGCATCAAATGAAAACTGGTATTAAATTTAATAAGAATTGGTCAAGCGGTTCAACAATAAGTGCTGACTCAGTAATTCTACCAGTGAGGGTTAAGATGTAATTATTATTTGAAAGAGCTGAAATTGGGTAGGTCGTTGGTTTTAAACCGAATTAAAATTTGTTTAGAGTTTTACGAGAATAGATCAGGTGATTCAGTCATGTGGGCTGTCAAAAGTTTCAGCAACCGAGATAAGACCCAATTATCATTCTATATAACTGAAATTAATACATCGGTAGTACTGAACATACGGAATGCCAACATAGACGTTTATGAAAATCAATAATGAAAAAAAAAAATCTTTTTATAAAAAATCAAAAACTATCCAAACAGATGTAAAAATATTTGTATAAAATATATCTGTAAAAAAAGATGACGTTAAATCTGATTATGACTGCACGGTATTTTCGAGTTTTGACTTTGGATAAAAACAGAAAATACTGAAAACTGCAGCTGCAAACAAATATCGACAACTTATCGATAATTAACGATAACATTAATAGCACTAATTCTGGTATTGAAGCCCTTGCGCCGTAAATATGCATAATTATACTTCCCGCGGTACAAAGTATTGCAGTGCATCCCTGCGCCTTAAATATGTGGAAAGATACTTCCATCATCACATTACTAAGAGTTATTGGTGTAAGATACCGATTCCTATATGCCTACCTAATGAAATATTTCAAAGTATCATTTCTATTGATGAAATAAACTGAAATATTTAGTAGATAAGTATTATTCTCATTTAGAATAAATGAAAGTTATTCAAAAATTTTTGCTGGTTGTCTCAGTTATTTTTTATGATCAAAACTCTCAAATTGTATGCGAGATCTGTAAATTTTTTGTTTGTTTTATTTTCTACATAACGCATACTTATACATACTTAGGATAATTTACTTTACTTTATACGTGTCAACTTAAACTCGATGTCAAATTTACATCCATTTCAGTCACCATTTTTTTTTTTTAAATATCAATATCTGAATCGAACTCTTTCTCATGTATACGTTTTGGAAAAATGTCTTCAGAAGAATAGAAGAAAGACAAAAAAAAGTAATTTTTACTGCTTGTGGACCCACGGTTTTCCACCGGAAGTTAGACTGCGTGTTAACCTGTATTTGAGAAGCTAGCCTACCACTGCTGGCTATTTCTCTTTGGCATTAGGGAGTGTTACCATTCGAAAGAGATTTTTTTACCTGATTTTTTGATATGAATAACGCTTTTTTAGAAAAAACTGGACTTGGTAAATTCTGCTAAGAAGCCTTCGATTTTTTCACGTGGGAATGAGTTCTCATTCTTCGAATAGTTTCTTCAACTTGTGCACAAACAGGTGGCTCACAGCTGCAACATTACAATTATTTTGTCAATCCGGAAGCAACATTCCAAATGTTTGATCCGGCAAATAGTAGCCCAATTTTCACAGAAATTTTCTAATCGAAGGGGGGTAGTACCTCTGAGAGGTCATTTTTCCCATTATTATCCTTTTACCGTCTGCTATATGCGGTCTCCTTGTTCCTGTATTTCGACGAAATTTCTCTTCAGTGACAATACCGTTTGCAGAGTTAAATCTGTGGAGTAAAGTACGATTTTACTCGCCCCTTCCCCTGCCCAAGATGAGACATACACTTCGTAGCCAATAGTCCTACATGTAAAACGAAAAATCAACTGTTAAGTACCTTATAGGTAGGTACTGACTTACCTTTTGTACGGATTACGTATAATTTAATTTTCCAGATCATTTACGAACACAAAGTACATCAGCAGGGGTTAGAAATGTATAGTTTAATTATCATTCGCGTATAATTCTACGCACTTTTTTTGTCCTCCCGATAAGTCCCTTACAACTTGGTGGGGGGTGAGATAGAGGTGCATATTTTACATTACTAAAAAATTGTGTGTACATAATTATGAATGAATAGGGTTACTGGTTCGGAATGCGATAGATCATTAACCGCCAAGCAGGCAGTCTTTCGATAAAGGCAGTTTTCTATTTTTTCTTTCTCTCTTTCCCTCCTCCCACTTTCTCACCCGCTCTTACCTTCAAAGTGGGGCGTTTATCGTTATAAATTTTCTTCTCCTTTCGTTTTTTTTTTTCTTTTTTTCTCCTTTTTATTTAACCATTTTTTTTTTTCGTCTTTCACGTTGCCTGACAAAATCAAAACCTGACTAAAAAGATGGTGGTTTTTTTTTTTTTTTAAAAAAAAAAGGACTCGTTGACGCGTACCAACACTTAATGAAAAAAGAGTAAAGGAGTTCGACGCGCATAAGATCACTGTCAACATATAAATATTCTAACTCGAAAAGAGCACGAATTTCACGATAAACGTTGCTGCTTTTTATGCGACGACGACGACGAGCTGTTGTAAAACTTACCACAGATTTTTCTATATACGTATATAATATATACCTACTTCGTTGTTTTTTTTTTTTTTATTCCCCACCACCACCACCACCACCACCACTCACTCGATCATCTTTCTGTTTCAGTTTTTGCATCTCTTACCCTCCTTTCTAGGGTGGTTTTTTTTTTCCTCTTTTTTTTTTTGAAAAAGACTGTGAAATTCTTTTAGACACGAGTTAACGCCATGAATGGGTACTTGTGAACTTGGTTTCGGCACCGTTGTACGTTTTTCCGCACCAGCATACGATCATTTGTCGACCCTAAACCCTTTTTATTTTTTTTCTTCCTTTTTCGTAGTTCGCAGAAGGGGGGGGGAAAGGGTTGTACGATGACACGTTGTCAATCAAGACGCTTCTTCCATCCGAATATTAACGAGCAAAATCATTTCGCTCTTATCGGCTCTTTGTGGAGATGATTTTCATTTATTACCGTCTCGTTGGCATTGACATCATCGAGTGATCCTTCCAACTGTGTAGGCTGTGATCTCTCCTTTTCTCCTTCGTTCGTATAAAAATGATTTCGTATCACTTCCTTTTCTTATTTTGCCTTAGATATAGGTATTCGATCAATTTTATTAACAGAAAATTAACCATTTTAAACGTGGCTTCTTTGGGAACCACGTCTGTGTTTCATTTTACCCCTATACGCGTTATGGATAATAGGTTAGGCATTATAGGCCTCCTTGACGGATAACTGTGCATTTACCCTCTATGACAGATTGGGTGCATATATGGATCGAGTTTTGCCATATTATGACGATAGACACACGGCTAGTCAAAATAAACGACTAACGAAAAATAAGTCAAAATGAGTGACGCGAGAAAAGTTGCACAAAATGAACCATTGCTATTAACCACAGCATCTGCTTATAACCTCAGTATTTCACCTAAAAACCACAGCAAACACCTCTGTATGACCCATTGCCTGATAAAAATTTAACATATTTTATTAAATTTTGAGACATTATATTTTACATGGTCAAGAAAGAACACTATGTCTCGTGGCATAATTGTGAAGAAACACAACACATGGTGAATGTACAGAGAGTTTCGAATAAAGTATATGTTACAGAAAAAGGTTGAAAGTGGGAGATAAAATGGAGTGGGAGTTTAAAGAGATGTAGTGGGAAAAAACCAGTGAAAAGAAATAATAGAAATGTTGTAATGCTGTGGCCACGTATTTCAGAGAGGAGAGGGGAAAGCAGAAGATAATTTGAAGAGTATGAAGTTTGTGAGAAGAAAAGAAAAAGACGGAAGTAAACAAGAGTACAGATGAAGAAAAATAGGAAGCAAATGGAAGAATGAAGAGTGAAGAAGAAGAAGACAAAAACACATAGCCGTGGAAGATAAAGCAGAAAAAAGGTGAGTATTTAATATATTCTCATGTGATACGGAGAAATTTTGGATGGGAAGAAATTACAAAGTGCTGTGGAAAGATGTTGAGCTGAGGAATTAAATCTACTGCTGTAGAATATTATTATTATTAATTTTAATTGCTACGGAGTGTATTTATTAATAGGGTGTGTTTATTTATTTATTTTATTACAAATTTATTTTTTATTTATTATCGAGGCGTAGCCATATGCGTCATTACATTATTTTTGAGCAATACTTATGTAAAGAAAATGTTACGACATATTGCTACTCGGCATAATTCGTCGTCGTATATCATTACACCCTGTATATGTAATTAATCACCCTGTATGATTTCCCGTGATCAGCGACGTACATCTTCCTTCTCACTCACACTCGCGTAATTTCACTGTATACTTAACATTGTCTCCATCTAATTATCCATATTCGTTACCTTTTATGGTATGAAACTATTGCCTGAGCGCCTGGAAGGAACTAATTCATCAGCTCCTCACTTTTAACGTCACCTTTCTTCATTCTCATTGGTCGACGTCATATTTAATCGTACTCACATTCGTCGAATCATTTTAGTTTTACAATTACCCATCTTTAAGAAATATCACGTGCAACTACTTTTGAATTAACCACGGTATGTTAAGGATCTCTCTAGTGGCGGAGATCGCCGAGTTAGAATATTGTTTTGTACTTGTCAAAATAATTGTTGATTGATGTCATTTGAAGTAAACGGATTAACTGTCGAAGTTGAGTTTTATTCTATCAATTTTCAGTCGATTAATCTCGCTACAGTCAATAAGACAAAATTAATTTAAATTAATAATTTACAAAATATTTTACAATTTCCAACGACGACTTTGAAATAATTTGCACCTCCTCCCCCCAAAACAAAAAATTTTGAACACCGCGTAGGTACAAAATGAAACAGCACCCCACGACTGAAGTCCATACGAATCGATCGATCAGGATTATTAAAATAGTCGAAGGTATAATGTCAAAAACCCAAGAGCATCGCATCAAAGTAACTATAAGACAGACAATTACCGAAACAAGTGACTGCAAACGGAAGAAAAATGTTAGGCGTTTAGTGAAAATTTGCAACCCCTTAACGCAGGCCTTTAAAACGCTTTACCGAATTGCGGATTCGTTGTATTAAATGAAAGCGTGTACACGAAAAATGCACCCTCTCAGTGTTGGTATTATTCCGTACTGGGACAGGTCGAGTAAACGATACACGCCGATAGGATTGGGGTGGATATGGGAGAGGGTAGGGGACGGAGGGGTCGGTGAAAACACGCGTGCACCGTGTCCCCGAGATGCGGTTACCACATTTTATAGCGGAGACAAGACGAACGTATTAAGCATTCAGTAAAAGTATTCTTTGCTGTGGAGCCGCGCACACAGCCCCCACCCTGGCCAATTCTTCTTATTCGATGCTGAAGGTGGTAGTAGTCGTGTGTCCGTTTGCTGTACCCGCTGTATAGCCGATACGGACGTCACCTTAACTAGTAGCCAATCTGATTATTGGCTCCATGACTAGAATACCACCGTCGTAGTATCTTTCCTAAAATTTTTATCTTTCGTCACTGGTCATCATCTGTACTTTTTTTCTTTTTTTTTTCGGTTCTTCTATCCCCTATTTTCCCTTTTACCGTTGTCCGTTTTTTGTCCACCGCTACTACGTGACAAATCATTTTGCTGCCCAAGAGAAACTTTTTTCTTGTTCTTTTTGCACGATTCGATTAAATCGTCCAAATGTGGCGTAATATTCGTTAGTGCGTTAAAACTGGTTTTGGTTCAATTGCTTTATTGACAATTCGTTTCTAATTCGAGGTGAGAAATGTTAGGTTCAGCAGCGAGTGTAATCTAATTACGGGTACACTCGAAATATCAAGTAGGAGGGGGAGTTAACTAACGAGTCGAATATTTTCGAAACACTTTACAAAATTCCTGAGGAAATTGGAGAAAAAAATAATTCTAGAAACTGAAATTACAGAAGAAATATTTCCATAAACTGAAATTGCAGATGAAATACCACCAGAAACTAAGTGTCGGGTAGTATTAATTACAATTGGAATTTGGTGTTACAATTTTTGTTAGGTCCGTTCGAACCTCGTTAATAAACTCAATCGAAAATGGCTTGATACTGGACACCGCTATCTCTCACACCGTTGAGGTCTTGAGGAAACACAATGAAAACACTCCGTCAATTATCTCACTCAATGAAAATCGAGCGCATATAGATAAGAATGTCCTGTGAGTGAGTGAATCCGCCTCCTCTCATTAGCCTAAAAAAAGGCTCGACATCGGAAAATGTTCTGTACGTGTTTTTCGGTGGAGGCGGTGTTATGGCAGAGAAAAGTGTTGTGAGAAGAGATGGCAGAAAATACATATGAACCCATCCACTTCGATGGAGCACTTGATGAGAATTGTTGAATCTTCTACGCACTTTATACCTACAGATGGCTCGGTGAGTCTGGTAATTTATGTACCTACTCAGCTCAAATCATTGCTCCTTGCTGGCATTGACCACTGCTTCTAATGCCTGCCTTCGTTGGTAACTCATTAGTAATAGGGCTAGGTGAATATATTGGTTACTTATGTGTGTGTGAGTGGATGTTGCCATCCTCTCTCTCATATATCACAAAATTCACATTTTCTAATTTGAAAACCTGGAAAATGTATGCAATTACAATTGATTAATTTTTAATAGGCCTATTTGAGATTTTTTTTTTTTTTCTTTTCACATATTTGATTATTTACAAGGGTTTGCGGTATGTTGAAATTTTTGTAAATTTTAGGACAAGAATGTCAAGTTTAATTCAGCCATAAATAATTCTTAAGGCCTTGTTATGGGACGACTCCTATGGTATTTGTTCTGAGTTGAGAGAAACTCAACTAGAGATGATTTTGGTGATAAATGAAATGAAAATTTTATTTATCTTAAAATGAGGAATTTTAATAAATTAAAATTAACAACATTTGTATACGAGAAAATCTCTTATAATAAAAATTATTACAATTGCCTTCAACTGGCTTTATATAATATTGATTAAATAAGTATTGACTTGTTCACGATGAGAAAAACAATATAAGATGTTAGACCAAGAAAATATGAATAAGTGCCAATCAGCAAGTGAAGTCTCTCTGGAATTGGACGTCAGAGTTGGCTCAAATTCGGGGGTTTTAACAGGTGAGGTGAGATGGTGCCCCTTAGGAGAGGAAGCGAGGCTGTCAAAATCTTTAATTTACTATGTAGATTTCCACAAATTTTGGTACATTTGGGGCGAATATTGAGTAGCTGAATCACACAAAATGCCTTTTGATATATGTACTTCTGTTTAAGTTAACAAAGGATTCAATAAGGAATGTACTTGATATTCGACCAGATAGAGTTTTAAATAATTTTTTATGTACTGTTTTTCAATGTTTACCCATATTTGTATTATGAAAAGGTTATAGGAAAAACATACAAAAACAGTAGGTGTTTTGGTTAGTCCAGTAGTCGAACGTGTTCATCCAAAAGTGTCAATCTTGATGTGTCGTAGTGTTTGATTTTATCACTCTCGATAGGTTGAATATAGGGTGATGTCGAAGGAAAGGTATAAAAAATGGCAGGTGCCTATAGGTGTGTTTGAGAGTAACAAGAACACATCGGAAAACAGTTAGTGGTCTGAAATACGTACGAGAATGTTTAAAAGGAAGGGTAAAGTGAAGGGTAAGTGTGGTACATAACAGCCTGTTGCATAAAACTCGATCACCAGAGGCACATTCAAAATAAATGCCAGGGTAACAACCCTAGTGAACACAGTGCACCCTAACCAGTCAGAATAAGATGATTGTTTTCCCAGGTTGAGCACTTACTGTGTTCTGGGGAGTTATTCTACTATCACTTTACTTCATTTCAGCCACGTACGTCATTCACATCTCCTTTTACCTGGAGTAAAGTCGCGTAAGAATCTCACGAAAATAGGTATTTGCCAAGTTAAAAAGTTTGCTGAAACAGCTTATGTGGCCAAACACCGTTAAGTGTTAGTGGAATACACTCCCAAGAATAAACACACTTCTTTCACCCCGGGTACAACTTTTGCAATCCACTTTCGAGGTGGTTAATTGTTACCCAAAGGGTTGTTTACCTACTCGAGCAAGTTGATTAGAAGATTTAAATTTGTTACCACAATACGAACCAATCAAATCACAATTCTCGTGGAAGTTATCCTAAACCACTCAGAATAAAAGTAGAGAAACCAAACCACCCAAATGCAACCAAGTGAATTATCGAGGAGGTAAGATTTAACTGAGAGTATTTATTCCAAAAGCGCCCCAGTTGAACCACAATTTAGTCAAATGTTTACGGAGGAAACTGTAGTTTAACCGGTGACTAAGGTTC
Organism: Ericerus pela; assembly: GCA_011428145.1. Classification (NCBI taxonomy): domain Eukaryota; kingdom Metazoa; phylum Arthropoda; class Insecta; order Hemiptera; family Coccidae; genus Ericerus; species Ericerus pela. The sequence continues at coordinate 123,487 of WOFM01000245.1, forward strand.
AGCCTAGTTTTCCTTGGTAGATCCTCAGTATGATTCAGATACGACCAATATTTGACGGTTCTAGACCGAGACCGAGGCCAAGACCACGAGTATTGATGCACGTCAAAAAACCCAGACTACCTTGGTTATGGTTATGGCTTTGATTTGGCTGGTTACTGCACCACCAGAAGGTAGCGTAGCTACGGCAAAAAGAAAAGAACATCAACATTTCGTGTAAGTAGGTAGGTACTTACCTAGGTGATTGACCTCGGAAGAAGGTGACCCAACAATTATTTTATGCGTAGGCTACTTTCACCGCACTGAAAACGATTATTTCCCGCACACCTATCTTCGTTGAGACACAACTCAGTTGGTGAATAAGAAATTGTTCGCCGATTGAGGAAGTCGACGAATAAGGGATGACGGAAGACGCGTCGTTCGAGAATAGAGAAACCTACCCCTTCGCGCACACCAACCCTTCGATGCGTCTATAAATGTCGTCGTCGTCGTCGTCTTCGAACGCTGAGGGAAGCAGCGCGTTTGTCTCGTAATTCGCCTTTTATTTCGTTTCCTCAATGCGATAAGTAGTTCCTCGACGCTTCCTTTCTTCCTTATTTTTTTTCCCTTTTTCTCCAACCCCTTGCTACGATTATTTCGTCTCCGTTGTCTTCGTTTCATTTCGTTCTTTTTTTCTTTTTTTCTTTTTTCCTTTTTTTCTTTTTTTTTTCTCGTCGTTTCAGCCACCCGTATAGCTTTCATCTTTGTTACCGATTCTCACCCTCCCTCCTGTCTCTTACACATGAGTACCTCACCTTCTCTCTTTCTCTTTCTCTCTTCATTCCTTTCGATTATACGACTAGTGCTGGATGTCTTCTTTTTCGATACGCTCAATTAGCGCCAGTTTAGTAACGTTTTTCCGCACCAAACGCAAATACTAGGCCTTAACTTTTTATTTAATTCGCTCGCCTTTTTAAAAACGATTTATTGGGAAAAACAAAAAAGGAAAATGAAGAAGATACGAAAAATTTTACACCTACGCGGGCCGCAACGATCCAAAAATATAGGACGAGTATAATTTTTTTTTTTGGCTTTTTTCATAGCCCCCTGTTTTGCCCGATCTTTTGCATTGCTTTATTTGTCTCCTGCTTCTCTTCTTCTTTCTCTATCTTTGCATATCTATCTCTTTGTCTCTTCGATATGATACGTGCTTTCTATTCGTTTTCTAAGCACAATCGGGTATTTCGTATATAACGATTTAGAAAAGAAACATCGTGCAAATCGCGCCCGTAAATTACGGTAATTTTCTGTACCTTCGAGACGTAAAGAAGAAAAGAAAAACATGGAATGTGCAGAATAAAAGAATTTGCTGAAAAAAAAAAAAAAAAAAAAAAAAACGATGACGTAAAAAGTACTTGTTGGTAGTTTTTATCACTTATACGAAGAATGTATTCATGTGGACCGCTGAAAAGAAACGAATTCCTTTGACTAATTTAAAATTAATCGCATAAAAAGATAAGTGTGCCCAGCAGCAATATATTTTAGATTTTCAAAAAAGCAAAAGAAAACAAAAAAAAAAGTTTTTTTACATACTTACGTTTATGGTATATTTACGTATTTCGTATGTCACATTTTTGTTTTAAAATAAAATTGTCGTAGAGTTTAGATGTTTTTTAAGTAGGTTTTCTACGAAGATGTACTTATTAATTTTGGTGTTGTGAAAAGACCTGGAGGTGGGGTGTATGTACGTTTTTCGTTTTATAAATTGAGGAAAATTTTCGCACCAAAATCTCAAATTCATATACACATATAAAAGTCAATTTCTTGTTACCACGGTACAGGTTGCAATTGTAGTCCGACAGTAACGGAATTTAGAACGAACATTAGTATACTAAACCAAGGACTTTAGCTATTGATTTTGGTGCGGATTGACCCTACGGTACTTTCAATATCGATATTTTTGTTTTTATTTTGACTCTAAAATTTTTAATTTTCCACCATTAGCAACGAAATTTGAACTAAATATTCATTCTAAAACTGTTATAACTTGCTATTAATTTTGGTACGGATCGGCCTGACGGTACCTCCGATAGCACTGTTTTTGTTTTTATTTTGGTTTTAAAATAACTAATTTTGGATCAATAAGAATTTAATTTGAAATAAATATTTATTATAATTCATTCTAAAGTGTTACTAATTTTGGGCGAGGATCAGTTGGACGGTACTTACGATATTATTTTGGCTATAAAATGCATTTTGAATCAATAACTAAAAAATTTACAAAAAATATTACTAAATATAATTGTTCCGTCGTATTTAGACAGACAAATATATTCGCTGACCCAAATACTTCGCAACAATTAACGGCGAATATTTCTTCTAAATATTCACCGTTACCTCCGATTAATAACCCAATTAACAAGGCTAACAGTTATGCAGACGTACAACTAATCAGCATAACTGTCAGCATTATTTTGGAATATACCAGAGGTACTTTTTGTAAACGTAAACAGTTATAGGCCCAAAAAGAAGTCACTTGGTAAATCGATTTACACCAATACTTCACTTGCCTTTTGAGAGAACCTATGAGTAGTCACCTACTTAGGATTTCTCTGACTGTCGGTGTGCTGATATACCATCAAGTTAGCAGTCTGCTTTATGTAGAGGCGCGACACAGTAAGAATCATATTATTGTTATTTAGAAGATAAGTATGTAGATCCGCAAGACCGCGATGAGTTTAAGTATAAGTTCTTAATATTAATGAAATCTATTTCGACCGATTTATTGTGACGTGATAATAATCAAATATGCTGTTTCGAATAAAACTCGAATCTATTTTGTGTGTTAGTTAATAATCTGGGATAATTGACACAACAATAATTTACTGTAACACGCTAGCAATTCTAATGCGGATCGGCCGGAAGATATTTCCAAAAAATATATTTTTATTTCGATTTTGAAAGAGGTAAAACATTTCTTAACTGTGTAATTTCTCAACAACAGTTACAAAATTTAATACAGTCATTGCAATTATGATCAGTTAGTAACTTTTCAGCGACTATAGTTTTCTATTTTTCAAAAACCTACTTTTTCTAACGATGCTGCTGCTGCGTTAGAGTTTCTTTTTGTCTATTCGACGGTTTGTGACAGGTACTTAGTTTCTAGAAATTTTCTTTTTTTTTTATTTATAAATTATTTATTCGTCGCTTTAGGGTAAGAAAACTACCAGTACTCAAACAGAAATGACTGTATTATTTGGTGAGTGAAAAAAGAAACTTCAGATTTTAAGTTGAAAAAAAGAAAAATAAAATATCTGTGCTGCGCATCAACTACGATAAGTGTATTTTCCCAAAGTGTCAAATTTTGCAATGGCTGCCATTCAAAAACTAGTTGACCGATTTTGCTCAAATTCAATACCAAACCAGTCCCTAATGATCTGCAATTGTCATAAGAATTTCAAGTCAAAATCTTCAAATTTACAGAAGTTATCGTGATGACTACATTGTGGATTTGTAACACTTTGAGAACCTCTTCCTCCAAAATAAAAGAAGGAATTTCAAAAATTTTAACACAAATGTATATCTCATAAAAGTTTCTAACACTGCCACAAGTTTCATTGCCATAATTCAAATTTCAGATGCTCCACAGACTACCAAAAAGTACCAAAATGAGCAAAAAGTGGATATTGTAACTATTATTGTAGGCCATAAAAATTATAGACGACTATGTTCGTACACAGGCGATATTATTTCATTTTTTTTAATAATATCCCTGAATTCCATTGACTCTTCTTCTTTCTTCACGAATTTATCTTCTTCTTCTTTCTATTGTTTAAAAATTAAAGTATTCGGTAGCCTGTAGCTAATGGTAGTCGGTGACCTCGTATACACTGGTCTCTCATATATGCAAATCCCTCCATTTTATGTATTACCGCTACAAATTAACCCTAGTGTAAAAACATATCTCTAAAAATGAATATAAACTCTCGTTTAAATAAGACACATTTTTTAAGTTAGGTACTTCTCTTAGACACTATACATTTATAATAGTCTCTCTTAAAGACTCTGTTCAAGTATCACTCTCAACATTGTTCTATAAAATTATATTGTAAAAAATTATTAAAGTTCCGAAATACTATTTGTTAGTAAATTATTTTGTATAAGGTCTTGTTCTATCAAAGTTAAGGTCCATCATACGAGTGTATATTAATACTCCTTTTGAATATTAATATACTCGTGTATGGTATAATCCATAAAAGAGTTCAAACTAATTATTTTATTACTCTTTTATGCCATTACAAATATATATGTATACATATTGTGTACAGAAGAATTTGAGTGACCTATAATTATTATATTTGTAATCTACGACTCACATGATCGGCGCTTTTTTACAGGTCCCACCACTGCAAAGAAACATCATGAATACAGGGGTACCACCAAATTGTCGCATATTTCAGATAACCAATCGGACTTTTTTCTGAAACATTGTTCTGAATTGTAACTATTTATTAAATGTATTTATTAAGGTGAAACCACAAATTTCCCCACTTTTTTTCATTTATTCACATATATGCCTACCTTATTAATTCTACTTTCTCTAAAATAGTTTCATAGCATAATATAGGTAGGTACTCTTGGATAATTTTCTTTGTTTTTGAAATATTTATTACGAGAACTAAGACGATAGTAGCGAGGGCTTTTGTTACTTCATTAATTTATTGAAAGTCTGTGATGTGCTTGGTGGATGAAAGTGGTAGCTTCATACGTTCAAAAAATATTATTCAGAAACTTTTATTCAGCCAGTCAAATGAACCGAACAGTCAATAAATAATAGCTTATAGCATTTGCAGGGATATCATCCTAGGTGAGGAGTAGAGGATCAAACACCTTGACCACAGTTGCCACCAAAAGGCTGGCCAATTGAGTGCACTGTATGTTAGACACATTTTACTTTCACAACTTACTCGTTACATTCTGCGTGTAATTTATAATCGTCGGAATATGACGAATCAGCTTATCACTAATTACATTATGTTGACAAGTGCATTTGTTGAACTGTGTTATCTACAAAGTAGTCATCAATACATACATAAGTACCTATGTATGTATTTAAGTGTGTGTGTGTGTACAGCGTCAAGTATAAAAGGCGCCAGTATACACCAAACTTCAACCAGTGTTTACTGAGGTTCACTCTCCCATACTTATGTTCGAAGCTGGTAAACACGCAAAAACTGGAGACTATTTTCTACATTGGAATTCTTTCTAGGATGTAAGGGTACCTATTCAACAGCATTCAATTGAAAAAAGTTTCATTACAACGATATATTTTACTCAGTCTTTTGAGGAACTTTCTGGGCTTTGAACTGAATACTCTCTACCTTTTCATTCTTTTATTAATTATTATACTTAATGTTTATAAATGTGCCCTGTATTGGTTGATTTCATTATTCTTCAAGTTTTAAGCGAGTCTGTATTTTACTTGTGGTCGTATTATACTGCATGTAAGCATTGATGTAGGCATGTACTATTCGATGATCTAGGTAGTTCAACTTAATAGGTGTTAACAAGAAATTTTTAATAAGTTAAAAAAGAAAAAAAAAACCCCGCTTATTTTTCAGTTTCATTTCAGATATTAGTAATTTGAAAACAACAATTAGAGATCTGTTAAAACTAGTGAAGTTTTGTTTAAGCTCGATCAGAATCTAATTTTCCTTTGAGGCATTAGTTAAAAGTTAGTATGCTATCCAACGCTTTAAAAGTTTTTCTCAAATTTCCTTCGATTAGCTTCTTCGAAAAAATTCAAAAACGCTTGGTGACGTATTTTTTGCTCGTGTCTATTAATGTTTTTCCAGGCTCCACTCAAACGCGAATTCACGTATGGGTATAAGTATATTATGTAGAACCGAGATACTGACTTATTTTCATATTTTGCCAATCTCTTCGAAACGTTTCCTCGTCACATTCAACTCATCCCCACCAGTTTATAAAGGTTGTCTTTTGTTAACGAAAAAAAAGTCTACTCCTTCGTCTCCCATCTGTGTTCCTCAATTGGTGGACGACGCGTACAAATGTTTTACATTTCGGTTATTTATTAAAGGGTGAAAAAAAAAAAAAAAAAATGAAAAATAAAAAAAATGAAAAAAGGAAAGAAAAGAAAAAAGAAAAAAAAAAGGTGAGAAAGGGTTGCGGTCGTGCGTGGGTAGAAATAAAATAAATGTTTTGCCGAAAACGTAGATAGTTAAATGACCAAAAAGGAAAAGTGGTAAAATAGATGGCCGAGTAATATAGACGCGGGAGAGATAAACTGCTCCCTGGCACGAGCAAATGTTTAGCCACCATACACCCTTCGCTGCGCTGTTCGAAGGTTAGAAAACTATTTTCTTGGATACTTTCCAAAAAAGGGAAAAAAATAAAAATAAAAAGGAGACACCGTAAAGGAAAAATGGAAGGGTCCGGTCGCGAAATAGCCTTATTAAATTCGAACCCAAAATCCTATAGATATTGGCCATCTCGTTTGTCGTTCCAACGTCTTTTAATTTTCTTTTTATACAATAGGCCTATAGCCTTACACCAGTATATCTACTCACTTTTTCTCACCTATGGAGTGAGTTTTTTTGGCCGAAAAATTTTTCGGCATTTTTTCAGCATTAATAAAACGTGGATGCTATAGTCGACTCGCATAAAATTTGAAGTTTACCCGTTGTGTATTTTGATTTTAAAATTTTCAATTGGTGATGCGTAAAAGCGAAGCCAAGATGTCGAGACCGCCAAGTCTAAGGTGGGTACACACTTCGTTGCGTACATCATGAAACGATCAAATGTGCACCCACCTTTAGTTTTCGTCTGGGTCTTGCCCATAAGGATTGTATGCTTACTATTAATGCTGGCGAAATTTAATTCACCATTCGCCCCCCTCCAAAATACACAAAAATTATATGTTGCCATAATAAACGTACTTACGTCCAGTCAAATCTTACGAAAAAATAAAAATTTGCTCATAAACTTCAACTACCTACCTATATGGGGATGTTGGGTGGGTCCTCTACAACAGTATAATAAAAATTGAAAATTCTAAACCTTTCTCAATTTTAGGGCAGATTTTTATTACCGAAAATTTAATATTTCACATTTTTCTCCACGAATTTTAACTTTGTGATTAAAATAAGTCAATAAAACATAATTCAAGATGAAATTTCGTACAAAAAAGAGTTTTTTGTTCAATGGCCTCCCGCCCCTCCATAAAGCCTTTAAAATAATTCAGCGAATATGTTCGATAGCATTACAGTATGAGAAATATAACGTACTCGTAATTATCATACCATATAGATAATTAGAAAAACGGCTTATCATCCAGTCCACCTTCGCAGCCAGTCTATTCTCACGAAGCAAAACTGATATGTGCACAAAAATAGCGTAACTAGTTTTTTTTTTTTTAATTTCTTCATTTTTATGCTCATTGGACTGGATTAACATCCTTAACTGATCAAACAGATGAAGAGAGAAAAAAAATTATATTTTTTTCCAAAACCTTTAGTTGTTTTCATCCTTCTACTTCTCCGCGCACTATTCATTACCTTTTTATACTTATCTGAAACCTGTCTTAATGTGCAATTTTTAAGTCAATATTTTTGTACATTAAGTATTTGTTAAGTTATTATTATAACTGCAGGAAAGAGATATTTTGTACCACGTTTATACTTACTCTTTTCTGCAGTTACATTTCTCTCGAGAATATTAATACTCAAAGTGAAATCAATGTTACTCGACAATAAATTAATTAAATAACTTATCGTCCTCTTTGGTATGGTGGACCTTAATTTCAAGATACAGAATTTAAAGAAATATTTAAAACACAATAATTATAATAAACGAATAATATTTTGCACATACAATAGTACAAGTTAATAAAGTTGATTGTAAGAGACCAGGATAGGTGTTGTTGAAATTTGTAACATTATATTACAGTGCTGTGATAATTTTACATAATTCTGAGTGCTGTTCTGGTTCATTGATTTACTTCAAATTTAGTAAACTCAATGAAAATATCAAATTTCACATTTCCACAAAATTTGAAGAAAATCAATGACCCAGAACAGCACTTAGATTTATACAAAATTTTCAAAACCCAGTATTATAATGGTATGAATTTCAAGAACATCTACGCCCAACAGAATAATACAAATATTCTATCTTAAACCCAATTTTATATACAAAATTCAGGGTACATATATTTTTACTGTGATTAGTATTTGTTGGGACAAAATTAGAGATATGGAGAATGGAGGGATTGGTGTATATGAGGGACCAATCTAATAAGGTCACTGAATACCGTTAGTTCACTAGCGTGTGCAGACCTCCAAGGTTATGGTTGCCTGAGGAAGTTTTGAAGATTTTTTTGTTCCACAAAATTTTTTTCACATCCAATTTTGAACCCTTCAACCTTTACCCAATATTTAGGCACTTAAATATTTGCCCTGGCGTAATTATTAATGTTTTTTTCTTCTTTTATATTTACCTACCTGAAATTTATTTTATTATTACACATTTTGAAATGAAATGAATCTTATTTCAAAATTTATAATTGTGGGTGTGCGTATTGGTGAATACACAGCACCACACAAATACCAAAGAAGGCTGATGCGTGTTCTACGATGTATGTGTGTGTGAGCCAAGCTCAGTAAACAATTTTAGCTACGTAGATGAAATACATAGCCGCAAGTGCAAAAAGGTAGTACGTGGATATAATCCACTGGCCCACTAGATGGTTGACGAGTGTGTACTACACACTCGTTCGTCAACGACCACCCGTTGCCGCAATAATATTAATACATAATTATTATGAAAATGAAATATCTCTTCGGAGAATCAACTGCGGTAAGTGTGTATTTTCCAAAAGTGTCAAATTTTGTAATGACTCCTGGGAGTTGAGCAAGTATGATCAGTCTCCAGAGCAAAACAGTGGGCAGGATTTGTGAAAAAATGTGATTTGAACCAATTTTGTAAAGCCAACTTCATTTATTAAGTTGTGAAGTGAAAATTGCAATGTCCCAAATTGATATGCAAGGGACAGAGTTTTGACCCAAATGCCTGTAATCAGACAGAGGAGTATGTTTTTTCAGGTGTTTCCAGTTGCATCTGTAAACAGATGACAGACGAAAAGTACTCGCAAGAATAAAATAAAGATTTCTGGTAGTTTCGGCTTTTTATACTCTATTATTTTACTCATAATGCGATTTTAAAATATACTAATACTGTAGCAAACCTTTCGCAATGAAATAATATTTATTTCGCATGAAACTAAAGCCAAAAAAAAAAATGAAAAAAATAAAAGCTTATCTTTTAAAAATTTGTTTTTAACCTAATTATTATTATTTTTTTAAATGTAAGAATCAATCTGGCTGACAGATATAATGTAAAAATATCAAAAAAATTAATAATGAAAAAATAAAATTACAAAAAAAATTTTCAGTAATATCATAAGAATTTGAACACGGGTTACAGTCCATGTCATTAGCACATAGCCACAGAGATGCTTACAGAATTGTTAATTTAAACATAACTACATACTACACCATCCTAAAAATATCTTATTATAACCTTTGATAACGCAAATAAGAATATTCTCTTTGACTGAATATATAATTATGTTTCTATTTTTAACAGAACTAAAGTTGTTTGAGTTGATTTTCAAATTCCTCATTCCCAAAAATATAATACGTCATAAATTTCTGATCATTTTCGTTATTTTTTTTTAAGTTAATATGCTTGAAAATGTGCTGAAAAAGTGAAGCTGGCAACTTTGTTGAGGAACCGATTCTCATTCTACTTCATGGCTTGATAAGTGAAATTGGCTTCGACTTTTAGAAAATGAATGTGATTTGTGATTCGTGATTCGTGATTCGTGATTCGTGATTCGTGATTCGTGATTCGTGATTCGTGATTCGTGATTCGTGATTCGAATCACATTGGAAGACAGAGGATTCGAAATTCGAATCTTTCATTGGGAAACAGCCAAACAAAAAATCAAGTCTTACTTTTCTAGTCAGGAAATTCCTGGAAAATTCTCCGAAATTTCAAGGAAATTTGACACTTCTTGGAAGAAATTTCTTGCATTTCATCCCTAGAAAATTAAACAACCTCTTCAGAGAATGTTTTCCATTCACTTTCCTCAATAAAACATTTTTTACCAAAAAGTACTTCAAAGTTCGGAACTATTTTGCCATATTAAAGTCAAACAGAAGTATTCAACGTTTGAGACTTCTAGAATTCGTGATTCGTAGAAAATGAATCGTGCAAATCACTTTCAACCTCTGGTCTGAAATTATTCGTGATTCGAATAATTTTTTCGAAGATTTTGCCCACTCTTATCCAGAGGCAAATGAGTCGAATAAGTCGACGAAATGAATTATCGTCCATTCGTGAACGATTCTCGAAGAGTTTAACCGCCCTCAATGAGTCAAACTTTTAGTCTCTTATATTTTGGAAAGATGTTATGACTAATACAGCCATTCGTATTCTCTTCATTAATTACTGAACCAAAAAATATAACATTAGTACCTAATCACCCGCATAGGTTAGCCGCTGCAATGATCAAGGGCGTATATAAGGGAGGTCCTACGGGGCTGAAACCTTTGGCAAAAAAAAGCTCCACTTATTTTCGTCGGTTTTAGCGACTTTTCGTTTGAGGGTAAGGGGAGACCATTGGGAATTTGTGGACTACCTCCTTACGGCCGGGCTATCTATGCCCTTGTCGATGACTTCTGTTGGTAAAAATCAAATTTTTTCGATAACGGTATGACACGATAATTATCAGTTTGATTTCGATTTACCATCGATATATCGATATTTCTTAATCTTTTTTTGTTGCCCGTTAAAAAACAACACCAAGCAAAAAAAAAAAGAAAAAGTAAAAAGTCATTATATCAATTTATTTTACCCGTATTTTACACTGCTTAAGGGTGCGAGGGTGGCATCGATAAATCGCGATAGATATATTCAAATTCGATATAAATTTTTTACATATTTTTACTATCACTTAATCGCTGGTCTGAGGAATAATTGCAGTCTGTCTTACTCGTTTGTTTGGAGACAAATTCGAAGTATATCTTATCAGCCTATTTTCATCACGTGTAAAAAGTGGAGGACACATTTTGATTTTCATCGTGTGGGCCAAACGTCGACGTTTCCCATTCATTAAACAATGGACGTCGTCGTTTTTCCATGGTTTGGGGAAAAGCGTTTCGCGCCTTTTTTTTCATCGCTCCCTCAGGACTGACAACAACTTTGATCGAAGGTGCCGCTTAGTATATTTACGACGAAATACCAGACCGTAAAAGTCGAATGGAAATCGAACTATAGGCTGGACAAATACGATGATGAAAAAAAAAAAAAATTCAAAGAGTTGTGAAGTCGAATGAGAGAGAGAGACAGAGAGACAAAGAGACATGCTTGGTGCTTAGTGTGACTGTAATAGTCAAACAGCTTTCAGCTTTCAGCGTTTTTTTTTTTTTTTTGTTTCTTTTTTTGTTCTCTTTCTGTTCTTTTTTGCTTTCTATGAGTACTTTATACTTTCTCCTCCTCTATTTGCGTTTCCTATTCGTTTCGTTTTTCTTTTTATGTGATTGAAGCGACTGTGATGGAAAAAAATTCGGTGCGATCATTAAAGCCTGTTTGTATCCGGAGGTCTATCGCCAGCTAAATTCCCCAGTTGCTCGTCCGCAGACGTTGAATTACGCACTAAACGTAATCGAATCACGGACACAAACTCTTAGGAAAAAAAAAAAGAACAAAAAAACGAAAAACCCTTACAAAAATACATACACACGTCGACATTACACACACTCATACGAGTGCGCCAAAAAAAAAGAAGAAAAAAATTGGAGAAAAACCGCCCCTATTCTACTATATATGTACATACTTACGTACATATCCAGTGCCTACATAAAAAGCTACTCCCTCTACCTTCTCTTTTTCCACTTTAATTTTCTTTTCTTAACTGCTTTCGTATACTTCGTAAAAGAACCTAATTTTTTCTTCTTGTTTTTTTTTTTTTTTTTTACCTCCTCCTCGTCGTCTTTCTTTTCGTATCTGTGTCCGTTTTCTCTGAAAGGAGGAGTTAGCTTTTGCCAATCTCTTCTTTTAAATAGCAAGCGTATTTGCTGTCGATAAATCATCCAGTCGAAAGGAGTAACAGCAACCGAGATTTTATTATACTGTAACAGCTGATCGTCAGGGGAAAAAATTTATAGAATTTCATTAAATTTTCGTAGGAAGCAAGCATTCAAGGGCAGCAATCTCTGCCGGAAAGGAAGGGTTTCGAAGGTTATGAATGTATTAAAATTCTAGCGCAGCAAGTTCTACCAGACGAGCTTGTTTTCAAGTCATGAAAATTTCAAAATTGTAAGACAGTAGGTCAGCTAGAAAAGATATCTGATTTTTTTTTTGTCGATAATCAGCAAAAACTTGTATAAATTACCCGTTTTTCTTTACTTTTTTTCGAAAAACAAAGCATTAAAATTGAAATTAATTTTATGATATGGTACGCCACCTGTGGGACGGAAGAACACTATCATAGAACACCAACGCAGATTATTATTATTATTATTATTATTATTATTATTATTATTATTATTAATTATTATTAATTATTATTATTATTATTATTATTAATTACTTTTAGCATGACTATGTTTTTAGCGGTGGGGTAATCTTAAAATCACCAGCACAAAAAACACAAGACAATGAATTTAATCACCTACCCAGTCCCCTTGAAGGCTGAAAATGTAGTCACATTTCAAAGTTTTTAGCTCAAGTTCAAAATTTTTGTTTTTTATTTTTCATTTAAAATTTATATTTGACTTAATGACTGAAAACAGTCATTGACAAAATAATGTACAGAACTGGTTCCAAGCAGTTTTACTATAATGTCCCAATACAAAATTTACGCTATGGTAATACAAATGCTTTGACTATAACAGGTTTCAGCAGCCTTTTTTGAATCGTAGACCACACTGACCCTGCCAATCACTTCGGAGCATGAACCAGAAATTCCACTGCAATGAAATATTGACAGAATATTAAAATAATAGGCAAAATCAACGTCTGTCCCAACGCTAACCTCTAATTCATTTCGTAAGATTAATTTTAGTAAATAGATTTTTGTAAAAAACCCACTCGAAAAATTTTCATTCATACCGACCCTGCTCCCGGGCACTGCTGTTCCGTTTTGAAATTTCATAATTATGGTAAGCCTATCTATGACGTATCTGTTTTGTAGCTGCGAACATCCAAATACATTCTATTTTATCTCTTGTCGTCTAATAGGCGAATTTTAGTCATACCGTATGGAGGGACTAAGTACCGATCAAGTTTCACTCAACTCTGTCTTCCAAAGATCTACCTCTTCCTCTTTACCAAGTGGTGAATTAAAGGAAAATGGTTTGGTGGCAAATTATCGCAAATTACTGATGTAAGAATAACGACTTGTTGGTAGCGAAAAATTTTTGGAATCTCTGAGAGACTAAAGTGCCCTCTTTCCCCAAAATAGTTTCAAAATAATGAAAAATTATGCTTTTGCAGGGTTTTCTCGCTATAAGTATAGGTAGTGAGTTAATTCTGGCCCTTATACAAGATTTATATTTTTTGGAAAAGTCTGTTGTTGACTAAATGTCTGTTTTGGGAAGTCTAAGCCATTCCAGATTTGTTATAAACCCGCCTACGCATAGTCCGGTATGCATTCCTATTAATTTTTTTTCTTCTTTTTCTTTCTTCCCAAATAAGGATGTCCAGTGGTGGTGGAGCCATGGGGCTTACTAAGTGCTATCGCTTCTGAAAGAATGTTCATGGTGATTCTTTACATCTTTTTACATGCTGATTCCCATGACAAGAAGTATCCATATCTTCCTTCGGGAGTTATTTTTTATACAACTATCAATTTTATAACTTACTATGTGAAAATAATGAAACAAAATCGTGTTTAATCATCAAAATTTCATTTCTCACATTCAATATTTCCTTTCATAAATGCCTGTTTTGTAATTAAAAACAGTTATCAAACGTACTTGACCACCCTTTCAGAATTTTTAATTTCTGCTATTCTTTTAAACTGGACTTCCCAATTGACTCATGGGCCACACTGGGATCCTTTGCAGGCCACAAGTTGTCTAGGCCGGGACTATAGAGTACTTGAATCAGAAAAGAACAAATATTTTTGGTTAGACATGCTGGCGCTAAGATAGGCAACCACAATGTGCCACTGCTATTAATCTATTATCAGTGAAATTTGCAAGATTCACAGAAAAAAAAGATGAGTTAATGTCCAGCAGAATTAGATACTGAGAAGAAGTACTTGCGCATGTGCAGTAAAGGAATTTGACGTAAAAGGTATGCGCTGGTTGCCTACTTTTTTCTATCATGCAGGGCTGACCACAAGGGAGGTTTTAGGGTGTTCAACACCTCCATCACCACCTAAAAAAAAAGCAAAATTAGTACCAAGTAATCTCACGTATTATTTTTAATTATGAATAACGCAACCACACCAGGTCTGCCGCTGCAATTTAACCATCATTGCATTTATTTTCAGAAAAACTTTGTCGTTATACTATTTTAAAAAATGTACAAAATTTTTAATTTCCAATTAACTTGTTCAATTTTAATTTTTAAACTTTTTTAAATAATTTGTCTTACAAGGAGGGGGGTCCATATCTGAGAAGGAAATCTTTTAAAAAAATCCCAAGGTGTGACTTTCAGGGTGATCATAAAATAAAATAAAAAAAATTTGAATTTACACTTAGGTAGAAAAAACAAAAAACCTCGTTGAGAAAATCCTGCGGTCAGCCCTGCCATCATTTCTTGACAATACCAAATACACGAGGTTTATGGAATTTGACAGGTCTAGTACTCTGTAGCAAAAATGCAAATGCAATGAAAAATTAGGTACCACACTGGTAATTTCATGATGTGACATTAAGCCTAATATTAATATGCTTAGAAAACATCCTAGAATTGGGTTCTGCGCATTTTTTTCAACGCCGCATAATGTGTTGTGGCATTCTCGAATTTTTTCAAGAAACTGCCACGAAAAATTCAAGAGATACCAAAAACAGTGTTTTCACCTCTCCCATTGACTCTTTTATTTACACGTAAGTGGTGTTTATTGTATAGACAAATTAGGACTTAAAAAGGAAATAATTGGAAGAAAACTGAATTTTGGTATATGTGTCGGCTTCACCATCCTTAGCAACAACCTAAAAGTCCCAATGCAAAGGATTTCAGCTTTCCACTAGGAGCTTAAAATGGTGGCTCATAGCTGTTTTTTACGTTTATATCACTTAATTTTTATTTGAGCCAAAAATCGTTCAAACAAAATTGAAAGAAAACTAAAGAATCTATAAAAAAACATTCTACTATTTTTAGTCAGGATCATAGTTTTTGTACATTATTAAATCACCTTTTAAAATACCTATTTTTCTGTTAACACCTATTTAACGCAGTAAACACATGCAGTGTAATGAATACATAATTATACCAACATACATTATATGAGTTCAATTCAACAATACATGTGAACTGAAATTCTCCCTCTTACCGAATTTTAGTACCACCTACTTAACTGGTAAAGACTACGAGTGAATAATCTGTATCGTATACAAAATGCTAATGAAAAATCAGATGTGGAGGTGATGTTGAAATACGGTAGGGGGAGAATTTCACTTTATATGTCGGTCTATACACTGTGTAAAAAAAAATTTTAGATTATTTCTTTATAGACTCTTTAGTCGTCTTTCAATTTTGTTTGAATAATTTTTAGCTCAAATAATACAACTGAGTGACATAAATGTGAAAAACTATTTTGCGCCACGATTGTAACCGCCTTGAGCGAAACCGAGTCGTTCGCATTGGTAATTTTAGATGGTTGTTAAGGATGGTGAAACCGACATATATGTACACAAAAATTCAGCTTTCTTTCAATTATTTCCTTTTTAAGGCATTTTTCAAGTTAATTTTCCTGACTATTTAATGGTTAACAGCTTAAATTTTCTTCTGTTTTCTTTCTCTTCCCTCGAAACCATTTTAGGAACAGTAAATTTGTGAACATCTCGTAACGCCAAGAGTTTTTGGAACTTTTGCGATGTAAATTTTCATAGGGTTTATTGGGTATTAGCTACGTGGCCATTTTATTTAGCTTCCATAGAATATAATAATTATTTGCTGTCGAAGTGGGGTGGAGATCGTCGCGTCAGATACGGTGAACAAATTTTTTTCAATCACATACTGGATCGCCAATTGAACCGAATCGAATTGCACCATTATTTTGAGTCGAGAATTCGATAACGATGGCCAGTCTCGAACAGTCCTTCGATTGCAAAGTTGAGCACCAAACACTATGCCACGAGGAGACCCCTGAGATTTAAAAGTAGATAGCCTATGGTTGAAGTAAGAAGAAAAAAGCAAATAGTAAAATGTTTGTAGGTAATCATTTTTAGGGTTTAATTTTTTTTTATTTCCTAATACCTTGGAAGAAGATAAATGGTAATATAAATTTAGCCTACAGTACCTACTCATCGCCGTAAAAATCTTGTAAACAACACCGAGACTAAAACATAATAGAGCATATGCACGACCGCAGCCAAGACCAAGAGCAAGACCCAAGACTAAGACTACTATATGGTGTAGGTTTTGGACTTACTTTTGTTCATCTTTTATAGTTAGGTTTACTATAAATATTATAATTTATATGGGATCCTCTTGATTGGTGGCTACAAAAATGTATAGAATTTACTTAAAATTAGCTCTTAGATGGGAGCTGTGTTTTTCTTCTTTGTCAAACCATCTTGTTACATTTTTCCGTTCATATTCTGCTCGTCGAGCACGTAAAAAAAAATCTAAAACAAGGAAATGAGTGAGAAAAAAAAAAACAGGAAAAAATTTACGTCTACAACGACGTTAACGAAATGGCATGCATTCTATAAACGTCAGTAGCAGCCAACGAAGAGTAATAAAATTCGATAGATGATTACGTATCAGTGCAAACGATTGGCATACCCTCGTAGCAATATGTGGAGGGAAAAAAAAAAGAGAGATGGGCAGAAAAGGAAGTGGCTACTAACCATCCTTACCATCTTCACTATCCTTACTGTCCGAAATGTCCTTCCTTGTCCTGCTTTTCTTTTTTTCTTTTTTTCTTTTTTTCTGCTTTCCCAGTTGCCTCTCTCCTTATCTTTTTCCTTTGGCTGGGTCAATAACGTTTATATCAAATGGTAAACGAATATTGGCGGGAAAAAAATTATAGGGTCGCTTATATACCGCGCGAGGGAGAATTATACCGTTTTTTGTTCGTTTTTTTTTTTTTTATCTCATCTTCCGTCTTTTATTTGCCGTCATTATGTAGACGAAAAACGAACTTTTACTTTCAGTCGTTGCCTACAAAGACGACATAGTCTTAACCCTGAAAACAAAAACAAAAAAAAAACAAAAAAACCGTGTAAATTTTGAGCTTTATGCAACGAAGATAGGCGCGGTTATTGTTAGCTTATTATTTAGGCTCTTGTAAAATGAATAACCATTATAATTCTGCCCCTTGAGAAACTTTTGGTCTCAGTCAGTACTAAAAACAGGCATGGTACGGTACCATTAACTGATGGTTTTTCAGCGCTAATCATAACTGGACAGTAACGACACTGTTTTTAGCCGCTTAGATCAAAGATTTATCGAGGTAATAATTTTTTCGCCCAATATGGACCTGTATATTCAGAAAACGACCATCTAGTCAACTATATTGTGAGAGAAGACATGTCATAAGCCTTCAGAGCATTGAGAAGTCCGAGATCTGGACCTCAAAATAAAAATTATTTTCGACAAACATAAGACAAAATAATGACGTCACAAGTTCAGACAATTTCTCGAGAGACAAAATTCGAATTCGGACATTGTATTATCCGAATTCGAACTCGGATTCAGACGAAGACGTGAAGACAGAAATAAAATCTGATTCTCTTTCAGGCAATTATAATGTATTTTATTTCAGCAACGACTTTTCCAAATTCAGACAATTTCAGACAATAATTTGGTTCGATCCGACAGACTGGCGCCATGAGACATATATTAAATGAAGACGAATTGAATAGAAGTAAAAACCCATCGACGGACATGAATGCAGCCAACCTTTTTTATCTCTGTTCCTTCCACGCTTTGCTTGCAATTTGCAGTCATCTAATATATTTTATTACATTTTACTTTATCAGTCATCCACGTGCGCTTTTTGCCTATTGTACGTCGACGTATATTAATTTCTAATATCTGTAATTTGATTGGCTGTAGACATTTGGTAATTCCTCTCGCTTTATGTTATCGACATCGCATGTTTGAAGGCAATTAGCAGACAATAAGTGGGGAAATTTTCCTTGACAAGAATAAGCTGATTTGTGAAGACGAACTTTAAATCAAGACTCACTCTTCATCTTCTTTCACTCTCGATCACACATCACGTCACTCTCTCGCTCTCGATTTTGCACTGGCGACACCCGGTACTAGGTTCGTCTTTGCAAATGAGTCCTTCTTGTGTAGGCGGATAGTAGCAGGTCCAAGTCACAAGTCGTACGTCTAAGTCCTCACGTTAGGCAATTTTATAAGTGTACCATCTTCGGATGTAGATATGATTCAATCTGATCTACCTTGAAGACAACTAGGATGATAGTTTGTGTTCCAGATAGGTTCAGTTGAAGACAAAGGCAGATTAGGGATGTTCTTTCGTCATGAAGGATCAGTAGTGACGACACACAAGACATTTCTAATTTCGCCAGTTGCACATCGTACTTCAAGGCGATCTTTTGAAAACACCTGCGAGGTGAAGCATCAGTCGACAATACGATCAGATGGAGTTCCTGGCACCTGCTAGGAGGGAAATTTGGTGTGTTGAAGACAACTTTAAGACAAGCTTGGTTCGAGATGACTGCCTTGCTCTGTCATATAAAGGCCGCGTCGAGCCTTCTTTCTTCGCATAGTGGATTTGACTCCATCTATGTCAGTAACTTTCTCACCTCACCTTCACTTTTAACCAAAAGCTCCGAGACCTAAAGTTTCATATTAGGAGTCTTTTACACAACCAAAATCATCACTCATGAAGACACACAATTAGGTGAAGACACAACAGCTTTCTGATGATTTCTCCTACTTGTTGTCTGCAATAGCTTTTTTTTTAACTTTTTATTTTATCCGCTACACACTATGCTTTGTTCCGCTTTGTCGACACTATAGTTCTTTTGTAATTATAGTCTTTGACAAAATAATTCTGCTGTTCGTTTTTGTAGGTTTCGAACCTTGTATGGATCGAAACTTTGTTAGGCTCTTCTTTCCACACAACTTAGCTTATTGCTGATTCGTCATATTAATTTGCTGAGGTATGAAGACAAAAGTAAGCTGCGTTTTGCCGAGTCTGATGAAGTCTAATTCAAGTCAAGAAGAATTCAGCCGTAGGACATAGTCAAAGTCAAAAAATAAAATGTCTTGAAGACACAATTCAAGACCCCTCGAGTCAGTGTTTCGGCTGCATGATGCTCTAACTTTAGGACATTGTGACGTCATTAGCATTTAAACACCACTATACATTAAAGGTTGACTTTATGACACGTGACAGGAATCGATTTCGTATGCCTCATAAAATATTGGCGACTGTGGCAGGAATCGATTTCGGACGCATCAGCATGTAAAAACAACTCTAGCGCAGCAATATTTCGCTAAAAAACCCAGTTTGCCAATTTTCATCGACAATTTAAAAAAATAAACCTACAATATAAATTATTGTAATGTGGAAAAAAAAGCTAGCAACTTTTTGCTACGCAATTACAAAAAATATACTTCAAGCAACACAGCGACTTGCTTTTCTCTAAAAATTTTTTTCATTTTACATTTACCTTGAAAAATTTTGGAATCAATGAGCACAAAACTCCTGTTAGATCTGATCTGAAATATTGAGGTATAGGTTTGTGTGATTTTACTTGTAAATTACAAGAATTCTAGAGTGGAATACCTTGTTCTGAGAGATATTCACACATAGAAGGTTTTCAACAGCTTTGCATGTTCTACCACTTCGAACATCAAAGTACAGGAGAGCCAAATCCAAGGCGAACATTGGCAATTTTGTAGCCAGTTTTGTGAGCTTATATAGTGAATTTGGTGCACGCACACAGACACAAAAAAATACATATAAGTATGATATTATGTCATAGATTAAGTCGTTTCTTGCCTCTGTTTAGGTGATAAGAAATGACGCAGCATGTTTGATGCCAGTTTGTGACATCACCAAAATTGTTATAGGGTAATTGATCACGGCCCGTATAATGTATCTTACCTGTACATGCGTACAGGTATGAACATACAAGCGTACTTGTGTGTATATGTTTTAATGTCACAGAGACAAATATATGCCAGCCTTTGGGCGGCAACTGTTGTTGAGGGGTGTGAGCCCCTAAAACCTCATACAAGTATTGCCTCCACATCTAGTGTTTCTAGTTTTTCCTTAATTTCAAGCTGTTTTACAATTAGTTGGTATTTTTCTCCATTCTCTTGGAATTGGTTCCATTTGACAAAGGCAAAAAATAAAAACCAATCAGAAAGCTCCACAATCATCAGATTTGAAGCTTGCTGCAAGTTAAATGATTATTGAAGTTTTCTTATTTCTTCTTTTTCTGATTTTCTTGGTGTGAGCACTTTGATTTTGTTTTATATTGTTTTGTATGATTTTGTATTCTATTTTATCATGTTCTCATAAACATTTTCATTTTGTGTCTTAGTTGGACTGGTTTTGTTATGTTCCCGTTAAAAACTGGTATGTTTATTTTGTATAATATATTGGTTTCGTGTGACATATTTGTTTTTATTGTTATAGTTACAAATATTTCTGGCTAGGCCTAATGCGCCTAACTTTTAAAATTGTATGTGTGGTGAGCCAAAAACTTTGAAGTACTGAAATTCCATCCCCTGGCAAAACTAACTTTCTCATTCAATGGATTTTTGTCTTTAAACCAGAGGATAAATAAATAAAATGAAAATAAATTATTCATCATTTTTATTCCTTACTTTTTTTATAGCAAAAATATTTTTTCTTACAGTATTTTTGGATTATATTGTCGTTATCGATGTCATTGGATTCCTCATGGTACATATTAAAATGGGCTAAGTCATTAAGTCTTCTTTCCGACATCGTACTCCGAAATACGTTTTGAGGCGCCTAAGTAAAAAAAATGATCGCTCATTTGAGCAAGTCTGATCAAAATGATTAATAAAATGAAAACTAATGGCTTAACTTCAGTGAATACATTGGATAATGCTTTGTTTTTTTTCCAATAATAAAACGACATCGTTCAAATTTTTGAAGTTTGTACCGGGTGGAACACAATGTAAAAGCAAATTTCGGTGTGAAATTAAACGATCTGGGTCTTTAAAATCATTAGGATACAGTTTCAAAACATTATTTACATCTTTATTCTAATCAATGAAGAAGTTTTCAAGAGAAATAAGAGAAGAAATAGTAGCATAATTAAACCTTTCATTCAAAGATACATGAGTGTGATCTATTATTTCTAAATATAATACTTAGAACTGTTTAGATGCAGAATTGAAGTTATACTGTGTTTCTGGAAGTTCATCTAATTTTTTAGAATTTTTCTTCTCATTTTCACCACTGGCTCTTCTAAATCTAGCGCCCCCTTGTTTCTGTAAGTGTTCTTTCCCATAGCTCATCAAAACCAGAGTCACGATGAACTTCCAATGTTTCCTTCATAGAATCAACCAGATTCTTACAACTACAAAAGTTCAAACTTTTTTTCTGCAATGCTTGATTTAATAGATTAATTTTTTCAAATATGCTGATAATGGTATTAAGCAAAAAATAGGTTTCAAATGTCATTAGAATGGAAACAAATACGTAAGCATTAATTTTCACATCTCCTCTTCCTTCCTTGCTTAAGCGGTATGAATCATCTATAGTCTGTTGATTGAACATAAATAAATTCTGCATTTAGCATCCAAATCATTCTTTTAAAAAAAGCTTATGTGCCTATATGTGGCAGTGCCACACATGGCAGCTTCTATGTGTGGCAAGAGGCTCTTCCCACATATGGACTAGGTGTTAATGGGTTTGGCGGTTTTTGTGAATATGTGAAGGGTGGTAATTCTAATAACTCCTGAACTCCATGATGTTAGATTTGAAGTTAACAACATGTAGGGAAATCTGTTTTGATCTATAAAATGCATGTTATTCACAGAATGAAATACCCAGGAGATTAAAATTCATGACTAGGCATTCTATCTGGGCTTGATTTTGTATGCAAAAACAAAATCGCATGGATTACACATGGATTAAAATTGGAGTCTGATTGTTTCAAACATTTCGAGTTCGTTTGGTTTTTGGTAAGTTTGTGAAGTTGGTGGTAAGAAATGTGTTATCAACTTGGTTTTTGTTTGTGGCATATACCCACCGTGGTTGGCATACCACAATATGCACTACATTTCGTGAAAATTTCAGCGTTATCCCTTTTGTAGGTTCCTCAAAATTCTAGAAAAACAACTTTTCAAACAATTTTTCCTTTTCTGGTTTTCTCAGAAACTACCAAATTAATAGACACGAAACTTCTATCAGAATTACACGTCACCTAGATATTTAAGAAAAATCCATAGACAAAATTTCAGCTCGATCTCTTTCGTAATTTCCTCAGAATTCTAGAAAAACTACTTTTCCATCAATTTTATGTTCTCCAATTTTCTCGAAAACTACTGAACCAATAATCAACAAAACTCTTATATCAGACTTGGTCCTATGTAATAACAACCTTTCGAGAAAATTTCAGCTCTATCCCTTTTGCACTTTTCTTAAATCCGTGAACACAAATTTTGAAGGATACATGTATTATACGGGGCGTTCCAATTTCTCTTCCTATCACGTAAGGAAATGACAGAACTCGCTTAAACGAGAAAAAAAGTTCTCTTCATACATTTATACTCTCGCTTCAAAATTGAGCGAGTTATAGGCCAGTGAAAAAATACAAAAGGCTTTCAGAAAAATTTTTAAAAAATTTCCAAAGTCCTGCAGATTTACTCTGATCTAGTCAAAATTTCCCTCAATCGTCAGAAAAAGGAAAAAAGTATTTGGGTAAAACAAATTGCATAGCGCATGTTGAAAGGCGGTTTCATATGAACATGTTTTTGGAGAACTGCCTTTCAATGTGCGCTATGCGACTTGTTTTTTGTTTTGTCTGAAAACGTTCATTATACCCTTGCGGGATCGGAAGAGAAATTGGAACACCCTGTATATTACATAGTCATAATATTTTATACATAAATTTAGATATATATCCACCTAACAAAATAAGTAGGTTGGTGAAAATGGGAAAATGGTACAAATATTGTTTTCTTTTCTTATGAAACCGATGATTTTTATCATCCCCATCCCTAACCCTTTTGCAAGGTCAATTTTAATACCCTTTTTGCAAGCGAACTCTGTAAAACCTTGTTTAGGTGACTCGCTTGATTAATTCTGGAACTTTATTCACATGTTTTAGCGACTCTGTAAGAACATGCAAAAAAAAAAAATAAATAAATAAACTACTCCTGACTTATTTTGCCAAGGCTGATACTTCTTTCAATTAATAATCAATACCTATAATAAATATATCATAAAACATAAAACATTTAATAACAAGGTCCTGCTAGTCGTCATATTTTGATGAGACAAGACAATAAAATGTACCAATACATGCCACAGAAGCAGTTGAGTGACAAACGACTTTCCAAAAAAAGGTCATTAAAGAAGAAATAATATCTAATAAAGATTTGTCCGTTGGAATGAGATGGGGGAGTGGTTTCCTGAATAAGTGATTGAAATGACCCCCTTTTCCGTTCTGTTTTTTCTATCTATCGTGGCAAAAGAATGTAGCCTACTTTTTTTTGAAATAACAAAAAATATTTTCATCAAAACAACCATTGTTTCACTTATTCTCGCAACTGTGCACTTTTTCAAAAAACATACTTCATTTCAAATGGAGATAGTTGGGTTAAAAAACAACTGAATACAATAACTTCTCACATCCTGGTCGCGAATTCATATGAACAATGATGAAAAATAAATTGACTGCAATTCAAGAGGATCCGAACAAATTTGTGCAACTACATATAGACACAGGTAATAATTATATAATGATTGTAAGGAAAATGAGGTAGAAGGAATGGCAGTGGACTTCTTAGAGTGATAGGAAAAAAATGGAAAATGAGGTGGAGAGACGGAGAAGGAAAGAAAAAGTGAAATATTTGGGGGGAGGAATGAATGGAAGATGGAAAGAATGAGAAAGGTAGAGAAAAGGGGAGGGTCAAGAGAAGGAAGGAGTGATATTACATTATATTTTAATAGGCATCCTATGTAAAAGGACTGCCTACCCTTGAAAAGCGGACCAAGACCATTTTTTTGACTTTACCGCAGGTGTTGCAATTCAACACTTCACATTTTTGGTATGGCATTGTTAGAACATTTACGGGGTTTGAAATTAATAATACATAGTTACCTATACTTAATTTAATAAATTTAATTTCCTATTTGGAATAGTGGAGATAATCGTTTTAAAAATAATACGCTTGGCGGGTTTTGGGAGGTTAGAGACTTGCAAGATATAGGTGAGGTATTTTTTCTTCGCTTTTGAAAGTGAGCCTTGTTCATTTGTCTCAATTTTAATCACAGAGTCCACTCAAAGTTTTACTTCACCATGGATATATAAATTATTTCAGTTTACATTATTCGAAATAAATTTTTCTCCTTCGCATACGAAAAAAGAACGAGACTTCCGGCAGCTCCATCTTATCAACTTTTTTCGCTACACCACTGACGATAAAATTATACAAAAAAAAAAAAAAAACCTGCTTAAGTGAAACTGCGCTTAAAATTCACCACCCATCATCGCGTATTTATAAATTACGTGAAGAAGCAAATTGCCGTAGAAGGGTTCCACCCTTGACGAACGGACTTCGAGATAACTGGAGAACGAGAAAAAAAAAGTCTCTTCAAATATCATATTTCTGGTATCGTGAATTTGGATAATGTTAATACTCAAATTAAGGTTTTAAAGGCGGGAATTTTACTTGGATTTTTTCATCCCCTCCCTATTAGCTTCGCTAATTTTGCGAAAACGGTCATAGAAAATACTTCGAACATTTAAGAATTTAATGAAACGCTGCGCTGAGAAGATAAGCATAATCAAATTTTTAAATTGGCTGGAAAAATTATTCAAAAAACTTAAAAGAACGGACGAGAATCGTTACCTACTTGCTGTATGCATTACTGAAAAAATTATGGATGTCACTTTTTTCTCGATGGTTGTGCACTGTTTTGGCGACAGAATTTTGAGTGTCGATCGTCTCTGACGATAGACGAGAACTAAGTTGTGAGTACGGTTTTTTTAAACCTCCTCGCAACTATCGCCTTCGTATCCATAAATAGGCTACGAGTAGCTACAAAAGGTAGGTACACAAAACGTTAGAAAATATTTATCAAGTTTTAGAGGAGGAGGGGGTTGAGGGTAAGATAATTATAATTTTGCACGAACTCGCGATGCCGGAAGATGGTAATAAAAAGTTGAGTGACCATAAAAAATCTCAATAAAATCGATTAAAGGTTGTAGATAGGTACATTAGTTACCAGTATAGAATCAGAGGTCGAGTGTTTCCACAAAAATAATATGAAAAAGTCTAATATTGAGGAATCCCGTATAAAATCACCAATATTTTCACAGAATCATGAACTAATGTGAGTGATTAAATTTCGATGATGACAAAATCGTTTCCAAAAATAGAATAGAAACGAGGTGATTGAAAATGTCTTGTATTTTCCTGCTTCTTTACTAGTTTCATACATCGGGGCTGACACTTCCTTCACAATACCCATGATCAAGGGCGTAGATAGCTTTATCTCAAGAGAGGGTAGTTCACATCTTCTCTGGTAACTCTTCTGCTCTCCTTCCTTGCAACTGTGATACCGCCACCGATAAGTACACTCTGCTTTCAGATGTTTTAAGTTTATTTTTCGGTTAAGATAGGGAGCCTCAGAAAAATCCCATACCCCATATCCACGCCATTGCTATTTTCTTCATTTAAGTACTATCGAAACTAATTATATTTTTTCTTATTTTTATCGGTTGATAAAGTACCTACATAATTTTTACCATAAAACACACGGAATATGCCTAAAGATAAAGAGTTAGCTTTGGCCAGCTGAAGTACCTACTAGTTTCCAAAGAATTCCGAGCATGTTTCTAATAGGTTTTCAAAAAACAAAAAAAAAACAAAAAAAACAAAAAAAACAAAAACAAAAAGAAACAAAAAAACAAGAAAACAAAAAATAAAACTCTAAAGAAAAAAAAACTTGCGCTGCAAGCTTTGCAAAAAAAAGTAGATTTTTTCTGTTTAAAAATCACCTATATCACCAACATTTTTCTAATAAAGTAATATATAAAATATTCATATTTTTTGCAAAAAATTACCAATATCCCAATAATAGTATCATGTTTTCAAGATATTTTATGAATGTGTCAAAAATTATTATTTTTTTTATAAAATGAAAATTATTAAGTTCTAACAAGCACAATTTTAGGAAATTATTCGATGATTTTCTTTCCTGTTGTGACAAGAATTGCGGATTATATAATTGTATATAAAAAAAAAAAAACTTATATGAGAAAAAAACCCACATTACGAAACGAAGTATGGTGCAGTTGTCTAAGTTCTGGTTACGAAAATATAAGCGGAGATTTTAGTGTCCGTGTTCAAATGTAGTGTACGCGGTCGGAGAGGGTGGGTAAAAATTGACTTTTTTATGAGGGTCGTATTGGTTTTAAGTTAAAACGAGTGGTTTTCTCGATGAAGGCTAGAAAATTAATTTTTCAGGACCATTATTGGAAGGGTAAAAGAGGGAAAATCTCACTGAATAGCCAATAAGTTAGGAACAAATTGACTAATAAAAGAAAATTGGTAGGCGTGGTCCTTGTATGAGAGGTACGGTTTTTACCAAATTTTGTGACTATTGAAAGAGAACTGCAACTTTTATTGAGATAATATGAAAAATTAACACCTCCAACAGCCCCAGGGAATGAACCATAATACCAATAGAAACCAAACTGTAAAACGGGGTGAAGCGGACCTTCGGTATGAAGCGGACCAATCTGTGTTTTTTGTTTGTTCTGTGACTAGTGAACTTGCCCTAATTGAGATAGCGCTCTCTATCAAAGACCAACGTGAGGCTGACACTTCAACGAGCGCATTGGTATACAATATCAATGGTATTCTATGAAAATATGCCGATCTATTCGATGTAACGTAGATAACAAATATTATTGTTTTCACTTCCCACCAAAGTTGAACTATTTCATTCAAAAATATTTCATTTTCAATAAACTGGAGTTTTTTTCTCTGATAAGTGTTCTCAAATGTAAGCTTATGATTTTTAAATACCCCCTGGTATCCTGGAAGTGC
This sequence comes from Ericerus pela, assembly GCA_011428145.1. Lineage (NCBI taxonomy): Eukaryota > Metazoa > Arthropoda > Insecta > Hemiptera > Coccidae > Ericerus > Ericerus pela. The sequence goes on from WOFM01000245.1 coordinate 150,973, forward strand.
GATTTAAGTCAGTTCTGACATATTTAATTTGTTATAGAAAAAAAATGCCTCGAGAATATGTTCTGCTACTTGGTTCAAAAAAAAAAAATCGAAATTACAGCCAAGAAGCCTTGGAAAGTGCTACAAAATTGGTTCAACAAGGTGTACTGACGTATGGACAAGCTTCAAAAAAATATTTGGTCCCTAAAACAACTATTTTAAGGCATGTAAAAATCAACTCTGTGCTCAAATCGTATGTTGGACAAACCCCCCCTGCTGTTCCAATAATTAACGAAGTTGTTGCTACAGAGGCCCCTAAAATTATTCTTGCTCGCTACAGTGAAAAGTAATTTGTGGGAGAAGTGATAAAAGTTGACTTGAAAACCAATGAAGAATGTTCTTACATTACAAAATTTTTATGTTCTTATAATAACCAAAAATTCAAATTCATTTTTCCACGCATCGACGATTTTGAAACAATTGAAAACCATGATGTTATTAAATTGTTACCCACCCCTAAAATTATTCGTGGTCGTCATATTTTTACTAGTTTTTGTCTTATATTTTTTTTAAAAACCTTATAAATGGGATATAAATTGTACCTGCCTGTTGTTTTTTTTACTATTTATCGAAAGAATTGAGGTGTGAGAAAATGTTAACAAGAATTAGGCATGAAGAGGACCACTTTTTCATCGATGCAGTGTGTTTATGTGGCAATAAAAATGGGTGGTCCACTTCACCCCAAACTATGGGTAAAGAGGACCAAATTTCAAAAATTAAAAAAAATATTAGGATTTTTTGGACGTTGTTAATATTTATGGTACGTATTCTTTAACTCAGAATCTTTCGTTTAAGACCAAAACCTCCTCTCTATTTCAATTAGAACGAGAGATATGGTAAAAAAACCTCAGAAATTGTTCCACTTCACCCCGTTTTACGGAATTTGGAGTCGTGTTAGGTGTACCTCAAATCAAAACATGTACTAAATTTTGTGGCGATAGCTTGAAAATTACTTCTTTTAAATACATTAATCTGCTAAAATTGCAACAAAATCGCCCCTATCAGACGTACCGTAAAGCCTATCAATACCAAAATTTCTAGGTATTGTCCTTGATCTAAAACACATAAGTATACCAAATTTCAGGCTTATCGATTGAAAATTACGACCTGTACGCTGTTCAATAAAAAATGCATATAAACTGACTTACCAGAAGGACTATGCTCCCGATTCAGACCTAAAACTATAGCATTCTTCCTTAGGTAAATCCGAATATGTATTTCAAATTTCAAAGCAATCCGATCAAAATTAAAACTGAAAAAGGGGGTACATAAAAAAATAAATTTTCAAAAATAGTCTCAAAATGCTCAGAAAATCATGAAACGATAAACGTAGCCACTCCCACGCTTGGGTCCAAATACTCAGGCAAACCTAAATTAATGCAATGCAGAAATGATGCTCGTAATCCCTCGCACCGTAAATAAGAAAAGAATACTTCAAGCGGCACAGTTGACTTGCTTTTCACCGGCAACTTTTCATTTTTATTTTAAATTTTTCTCAAAAACTACAAAACCAATAAAAACCAAACTTCAATCTAACTTGCACTCACATAATAACAATCCATGGTGAAAATTTCAGCCCGATTCCTTTCCTAGTTTTATCGAAACTATGTGCCAAAATTCTTATCAAGTTTTCTAAAGAATTACTGAACAAATTCCATCAGACTCTCCCGTCATTTGTTAGGAAAATCCATCGTGAAAATTTCAACTCCATCCTTATTGTAGTTTCTTCAAAAATTTGGAAAAACTACTTTTCAAGGAATTTTTTGTTCTCCATTTTTCTCAAAAACTATCGAATCAATAGACACCGAACCACTTTCAGACCTGGTCCTATACAAAAACTACTTTTTGTAAAAATTTCAGCCTTTATACCTTTCATAGTTTTTTCAAAACATTGAAAGCCAAAAATTTAGGCGATACACACGTAGGTGTGTACAATTATATAATATAGGCAACTTGTGATCGAAGAAAAATGCGTGTATTACACACTTGTGTCCATCACCTAGCCGGCCAATGGACTTATAGTCCACAAATTACCTTTTTAGGCTCACGGCTTTACATTTCATCTGTATTGCCAAATTTAATACTGAGCTAGGCTCACATACCCACACACACACACCCGTATACAAGAAAAACACACGCTCCGCCTTCTGCTATATTGTATAGTGTGCTGTATTCATCTACAAACACCTACAATATATTATATACACTATACCTATACAAAAACAAAAATTAGTTTAAAATATGAAAATGGTGTCATTAGATCTATTTTGTCGTGAAACAGAAAATTATCACTACCCCCACCCCTAATCCCCTCGATTAAGTCAATTTCAATACCTTCGTTTGTAAGCAAACTTGGTGAAAATTATTTAAATTTTTTTCATCATTTTCCAATAATTTTCAAGATTCAGTTCTTCCTTCCTTCTTCTTTCTAATATTTCTAATTATTTAAATTCTAAAGTCAAGGTGCGCATTGTGGTATTTTATTTTTATTTTTTATTTTTCGAAAAATCCAAGTATTTTTATAGCACTTTAAATTATGGATAGGAAAAAATTTCGGTATGCTATCGATGAAAACTAATTTGTTGCTCGAAATCGAAACGATACCATATTCTCATATGCGACATCTATAAAGTCGAACAAATCGCATTTTTAGACGTCCTTTCGATCTCGAACCCATTTTATAGCTTTTTCCAAGATAAAAGAAAAAAAAAACAAGCGGGAAAAAAAGGAAAGATCAAATATATATACCATTTGCGTAGGTTTTATTTTTCGTTTAACGAGATAAGAGAAGGTCTATACGATGATTTGAAGGACATAAAAGTAACGTAAAATTTTTAGACCGCAAAAATTTTCCTAAGGTAACTTTCGTTGAAGTATTGCACATTAACCATACCTATCTTACTTAGCAATTCTTTCCCACGACTTGTCCAATAATGGACCATGGGAAAACATAAAAATAAAATAAAAATTTAATCGGACTTCAATGGTGTGCTTAACGTATTGAAGGTCTTATTTTGGCTTTGGCTGTCTGGCAGTTTGTTCATCTATGGATGAAAACTCTGACGAAAAAATCAAACCAAGGAAAAGGTTGATTGAAGATAATATCATGACTCTTGTGAAACACCAACACGTAGATATATTTGACTGTGAAAGATTACGATCAATATCAAAGTTTGACAAACATATAAAAAAACTGAAAAATGTTGGAAATGTTTTGCGTTAATAATTTACAATAATTAGGGTTCAATATTTATTTTATTTTTATTTTTTTTACCTATTTAATCGTTAACAAATTTTTATTTTTTTTAGTAAATGTTCAGATTCTTGCTTATTTTGGATTTAGAAAAGACATAAAATGTAATTTTGATGTAACCAACAATAATAGTAAAAAATTCTGTAACCAAGACTCGTCTCTGCAAGACCAAAACCAAGCAGAAACGAAGCTAAAAGGAAGTATGGCGGTTAAGCCCCCAAACTTGGTGAAATTCTTTGCGATAAAAATTGAAAATATACTCCGTTAAAAGAAAAGCAAAAAAATAATTCTTCTTATTTTCATTTGAAGAAGAAATGATTGCCGCCAGAAGTTCTAACTATAATCTTCGCCTCTGAGACCAAGATCTAAATTAGGTAAGACCAAGATCAGAAATAGGTACCTACCATGTGGTTTCTGTCATGGTTTTATTCTTCCTAATGCTAGTCACTACATACGTCATTTCAGATCAAGTATACTAGTCTACAATTTCTACACGAGTACATTTACTTGGAATGGGTACAAAATTCTTTTATAAAAGGTACAACCCTTTTGCGGCCCTTTGGCTTGACTCGGTTCACGACTTCAACGGGGAACAGAAAAAAAGTTGAAAAAAAATCTCGTCTTTCTCTTTCTTTGTCATTTCTTCTAATTCGATTTTTCTCATTGCTTGGTAGTTAGCGCATGCGCGTTCAATTTAGGAGAATTTTTGGCAACGAATTTCCTTATATTTATTATAGCGCAATGATTTGAATTTTATCCATAAATTTTTATTGTTGAAAAAGCTTACAAGAGGTCTGTTCGATAGAACTACGATACACCAACTTACATCAACTTACACCAACTTACGTCAACTTAAATCAACTTACACCGACTTACACTAACTTATACCAGTAGGACTATTCTACAAATGTAAGAATGTTATGTGACTTTACACTACGTTATCTTCGATTATTTATAGAACAGCCCTCCTAGAGTAGGTTGGTGTAAATTGATTTAGTTTGTAGTTCCATCGAACAGAGCTAACTTGTTTTATTTTTTTTGTAGGTACGCTTTTATTTAACTGCTACAGTTTTTCATTTCAGCAATTCATGGATCAGGATTGCCAATACTTGTACACTATAATCTATACTTTCTGGAATTTGTCTACTTTATCAGCATTTTTCTCAATTTTTAACCTTTTTAATGATGTTTGGCAAAAAAAAAAAAAAAAAATTATTAAGATCGCTGTATGCTATATCACCATTGTATTATTTGTATAAATACAGTAGCATGCAGCAAAAAACCGGCTACAACAGATAAAATACCTGGTCCCGACAGAACAGCATTAATTACTTCCAAGTCAAGGAAAATTGGCTCCAACAAATCCAATTACAACAAATAGATTTTGGTGCCAAATAAAGCCAAAAAACAGAGAACAACGAGTTTATTCCTCTGTGTTGTCTTAATTTCATTCATACGACAAACTTCTTTTTCCATTCAATCCCAATATTCTTCCACAGTGGTCACTTCTGTGCTTCTAAAAATTATCATACATTATTATTCGACATACAGTTTCATTTTAATGGACAATGAGAGTAAAAATTAATCTCCTCATAATATGTACTCTTGATAATTGGTACTGATCAATTTGCAACCACACCCACATATCCACCACCCAGGGATGTAGTTAGGTGGGATAAGAGGAATAAATCACCTTCAAATTTTTTTAAAGCAGAGTTTCACCGAGTGAGACTATTATGGTTTTTAATTTCATGACAAATAATGACAACTGCCATGAAAATCAAAAATTCATATTAGCTCTGTTTGATAGGATTACACTAACTTACACCAACCTACACCGGTGGGGATATTCCACAAATATTGAAGTAAAACTAGGCGCAAAGACATATAGTATTCCTACATTTGTGGAATCGCCCTCCTGGTGTAGGTTGGTGTAAGTTGCTGTAGTCCTATCAAATAGAGCTATTATATACAACGTTGTTTCGCTCTCTCCACTCGCGAAATAATTTTTTCAATTTTTGTTGTGAGGGAGGTCGGAAGAGACCACTCAGAATATATGGGCTCTCTTAGGAGCTATATATACCTTTACGGACTCCACACCTAACCCTTTTGATCCAGTTTGTTTGTTACCTAGTTTGCTTGCAAATGGGTTAATTGACCTCACTAAAGGGTTAGGGATGGAACGATGAAAATTAAACGTTTCATGAGAAAAGAAAACGATTGGTACCATTTTCTCATTTTGACCTAATTTTTTTTTAATGTATACTTACGTGCATACGTAAAATTATGTGATGTGGGTGTATAGGTGTATGTACTCCATGTATATGTACCATTCTTGTTAACACGATACGGACGTAGAGGCATGAAATTAAAAGAGTATATTAATATCACGGAGAACGATTATTTGGGTGAAAAAATTGTTTAAAAAATATGTTGGGGAGTGTAAGGGTCAAAATCCACAACTTTTTTCGTGGGAGAGCTAGGAACTTCGGAATTGGCTTAAAACCTTTTTTAAAACAACACAAATAAGTCCTAGAAATTTCAGCTGGATTAATAGAGCGGTTCTGAATTGATAGACGTATATACAAACAAACTCTCACAATTATGGTATAATATATGTATGTTTCGTGCGTGCGTGTGCGTGCATGTATCTAAAGTTTGTGTATATATATGTATGTATACAGTATATAGATACATATATGAATGGCCTAAAATTTGTTTTTACAGTTTTGAGAAAACTACGAAAGTGATAGGGTTGAAATTTTAATGAAAAGTAATTCGTATATTACTTGGACTCATAGGACTTCGGTGCCTATTGATTTAGTAGTTTTCAAGAAAACTGGAAATCAAAAAAGTTCTGAAAAAGTGGTTCTTTTAGGATTTTTAAGAAACATTAGATGGGATCGGCTGAAATTTTTACTATAAATCGTTCTTATATATGTGTAAGTTTGGCAGAGGTTCGATGCTTATTAGTTCAGAAGTGTCCGAGAAAACTGGAAAAGGCAATAAAGCAGGAAAAGTGGTTTTTTTGAGAATTTCAAGGAAATTACCGTAGGGATAAGGCTGAAATTTTCACGAAATGTTGTTTACATAGAACCAAATCTAATAGGAGTTTGATGGCTATTGATCCAGTAGTTTTTGAGAAAGTTATAAAACGAATAAAAATTTTTAGGAAAAAGCAAGTCACCTGTGTTGCTTGAAGTTTCATTTTCGCATTTATGGCGCAAGGGGTTATTTTACTGAAGTATTTCATTCAAAACTGTAACGATGAAATTTCGATAAATTAATAGGTTTTTTAGATACCTATCGATAACTATCGATAGTTTTTTGAAATTTTTTAACGCATTTGGAATTCAGGATTGTTTGTTGAATTGTTGATGAATAAATTGGCAAACTGCCTTTTCTAGCAAAGTACTTATTGCTGCAGAGGAGATTTTTTTTCTTCATATTTTGGATCGAAAAGACTCGAATGGTAGGCTACGTTTAACATAGCCATCAATATGTATTGGTAAATATTTTGTTAGCAAAACTGAAATTAAGATGAAGACTTGATGCTGCAATATCGATACCATGACTAAGAGTATATACGCAATAAGTACCCAGAACAACACCAAGACCAAGAACAAATCCGATGCCAACAGTATTGATGTAATACCAAGACCAAAACCATAAGAATACCGAAGCAGGACTGAGATCAAAGATGAATATGCGAGACAAATAGTACTTACCACCAATAGGCTACCAATATCGATACCAAAATCAAGATCAAGATCGACAATAAAGCCGAGAATAAGACGAAGACCAAAATGAGGTCTTGGAATATTTACGTAGAAATTTACGAGACCAAGACTCAGACCATGACAAAAATTATCGATGCAATACCAAGACCAAGTGTACGGATAGAAGGCCAAGAGCAAGACTGCAGTGGTCTGGGATTCGCTTTCGCTTTCGCTTACCACTAATAATGGGACTTGTAGCCTAAGTGACAGAAAGTGATTCACCATCAGTCCTCATCGTGTTAATGGCCGACGTCTATGCAGAATATTACTACGGAGCGTCAATTTCCACGTAAAGATCGTGGATGCAGTGCGGGTGTATTATTAGCCGCCTACTAATACACTTAACGAAGTGGTATTATGGCTTGTGGGAGCCTCAATAAATTAACAACAACGTATAGAAGGTCGTACAGCGGTGGAGAAAGCGTATAGGACTTTTGGTCGTCGTGGACGGAGACGTTGGCGTCGACGTACGAAAATCGCGAATATGGGAGTCCAAATTGGTCGTAAACGGCGTGACGATTTAATCTCGATAATTGGCTTTAACTTTTTGGCTGAAAATTTTTTGCCGCCGTCGAGAACGTATTGGTTTTGTTTTGCGAAAGGAGAACGATGAAGGAGAAGACGCAGTCGAAAGCCACCGGCTAAAGATGATACGGGCGGGGGCGAAGGGGGGGGGAGGAGAGACACACAATGCAGCGGTGGAGATAATTCATGGAATGTCTTCCGAGCACCAACCGTCGAAAAAGGGCGCAGAGGAAAAGAGAGGAGAAAAAACGAAGAAGAAAAATGTGCGGCGTTCGATTTACGACCTTGTTTGAACCTAAAAACCAAAAGATTGTATCGTCGCTTTTATCGTAGATGAAAAAAATTGACTTTCCATTTATCGTTTTCGCGTTCGAAGCTAAGAGTCAAGTCTTCATTATCTGATAGATTCGTATCCGCGTGTGTCAACCATTACTGAAAAATAAAAATAAATAAATAATAATAATAATAATAATAATAATAATAATAATTCACCTTCATATTAGTTAACCTATAATCTTTCGGAGCTGCGACAGTGGACTACCTGACATTTGAATCGCCAGTAGCTAACTGAAGATCCATTAGAGTCTCTGACTCACTTCCGATGAATAATCACATTTGGTAACCTCAATGTACTGGTCTCCTCCGAATATTCTTGAACAAACAAATGCCTAATCAGCAAATCCCTACTTTATACACGATACTATGTAAAAACGTATATCCTGACAGGGTATATAAACTGTTGTTTCTATTAGAATATTCGTACTATAAATTTATATTCACTCAGTAGTAGTAGATACTGTAAACTTTCTACTAGTTCAGTTTTGTACTGTGAGTAATCAAACATATTTAAATATAGTGTTTTAGTATATTATATTAATAGAGTATTGAAATTCATTGTGTGTTTTAATTTCACTTGAAGTCTCTCAATCAGTCGAGGTCCATAATAGATGTGGATAATAAACTTTATAAATTGAATAATTCTCGAGTATTATAATGTTCGAGTGAATATTGTGATACATCAAAGGGAGTGTAACCACACCTAAAAAGGTTCATTTTTAGTACTAAACAACCTCTTTTGGCCGTTACACACAGGTATATATAGGTGCCTACTTGAAAATCATCACATCCTACTTAGTTTTCAATCAAATTGGACGCGATGCCCATGGCTAATAACTGATTAGTCATAATTATGCAACGATAAAAGTAAAATTCTATGGTGGTCCCATACAGGGCAAGCCACAAGGGGGTTTTGGGAGTTCAACCAGCTCTATGACACCCCAAAAAAAAACAAAATTAGTACCAAGTAATCACATGTATTATTTTTTATTATGAATAATGCAACCACACCAGGTCTGCCGCTGCAATTCAACCATCATTGCATTTATTTTCAGAAAAACCTTGTCGTTTACCGTTTTAAAAAATGCATAAAACTTTTAATTTCAAATTAACTTATTCAATTTTCATTTTCAAACTTTTTTATATAATTTGTCTTACGAGGAGGGGGTCCATATCTGAGAAGGAAATCTTTTTAAAAAATCCCATAGTATGACTTTCTGGGAGCTCATTAAATAAAATAAAAATTTGGATTTATACTTCGGTAATAAAAAACAAAATCCCCCTCAAGAAAGTCCTGCAGCCGCTCCTGGTCCCATATAAAGATTTTTTCAAATTGATGAGACAGTTTTTGAGTTACCCATCTGCAAAAAACAACAATTTATTACAAACGAAAAAAGGCGCTAAAAGAAATGCAAATGAAACAAAAATTCATCAAATAAAAATCTTTTGAAAAACTTCAACCAACTCCCAAAAACAGGAAACCAAAATAAACAAAGAAAAGTCCACGCTAATTAAAAAGTTGGGTACCTAATAAAATTAGGTGGAATTGACACGTAACGATGATATTTATTGACGATTCAGAAGAAAATATTTATTAAAATTCAATTCGAAGATAAAAAATAGCCGAAAATTTCATCAAAATGTTTCAAGTGGATGCCCAACATGACAGTTTTCAAAAATTACAACAATGTTAGGTACCTACCAATTACGAAATGAGGACGTAATACCTATTTCGAAACTCCTGAAATTTTTCGGATGATTATACCAAAATTTGGATTATTACTTATTATTCGACAACTACAACTTCAACTAAACTATCAGTTATTACCCATCTGCAAATTCAGTAGTACTTAGTTGTGAGAGAAGTAAAGTAAAAACTCTAATAATGCAGCAGCAGCTACGTTAGAAAAAGTAGGTTTTCAAAAAATGTAAAATTAGGAAGTCACTAAATAGTTATTGATAGATCGTCATAAATATTTGTTCAGAATTACGTTCCTGTTGATCCAAAATTAGGCATTTTATAGGCGAAATAACAACGAAAATAATGTTACCAGAAGTACCATGCTACCAATCCGCACCAAAATTTATATCAAATTATAATATCATATATCACAGTGAATTTTTGTTTCAAATTTCGTAGCTATTGGTCGAAAATTAGATATTTTATAGTCAAAATAAAAACGAAAATAGCCCTATCGGAAGCACCGTACGGCCGATCCGCTACAAAAACAATACCTAGGTCTGGTCCTTGGCTTAATACTAATGTTCGTTCTAAATTTCGTGACTATCGGATAAAAATCGCGACCTATAAAGTGGTAACAAGAAATTGGCTTGTACATAATTATTTGAATTTGAGATGTTAGTGCCAGAATTTTCCTGCAATTATGAAACAAAAAACGTACCCACCCCAACCCTGGGGCTAATACTGCACAAAGCGTAATAAGTAAATTTTCAAAAGAAAACCTACTAATAACCCCATACGCCGTAAATAAGGAAAAGATACTTCAAGCAAGACAGGTGATAGTGGCAAGCCAGAATTTCTTAAAGGAGGCAAAAAATATTTGATAACACTTTTTTTTTTGCTCGTCTTGTTTGAAAAATTAGAAAATTTCCGGAATTTTGTACCCATGGAACCCAATTTTTCACAATTATTATAAAACTTTTTCCCAATAAAGAAGTGACAAGCAGAAAAAAAAACTCTAGCGCAGCAAGCTTCGCTAGAAAAAGTAGGTTTTCAAGAGAAAGAATTACGAATTTTGATAGTCACATTAATTGTCTGTAAGTTTATTTGCGTTAATGGTATGTTGTGATTGTATGAAATGTGTTAACTACTGATAAAATATTAGACAATGTGAAATTTAAAAGCATTTTTTCTTGAAAATATTAAAAATAAATTAAGATGATACAGTATGGTACATCATCATATAATTTAAAATAAAACCTATGAAATAAAAAAAAAAAGAAAACATGAACATGTGGTTAATTTTTGTAAAAATTTCATTCAAATTAGAAAAAAAGAGGAAAGAAACTTTACCGGAAATACCGTCAGGTCGATCCGCACCAAAATTGGTAGCTTGCTACAATAAATTATAATAAATATTTGTTTCAAATTTCGTACATATTGTTCCAAAATTGCACATTTTAGGACCAATATAAAAAAAATAGCGGTACCTGAAGTACCGTCCGACCGATCCACGCCAAAATTGGTAGCATACTACAGTAAATTATGATAAATATTTGTTCCGAATTTCGTGGCTATTGATACAGAACTGAGCATTTTATAGCCAAAATAAAAACAAAAATGGTGGTACCGGAAGAACCGTCCGATTGATCCGCATCAAAATTAATAGGCATGGTTCTTGGCTTAGTAAAAATATTCGTACCAAATTTCTTAATTATTTGATAAAAATTGCAGCCTATACCGTGGAAACAAGAAATTAACTTATATATATATCTATAGATATATATATATATGATTTTGAATTATTGGTGCCAAAATTTTCGTGAGATCATAAAACGAAAAACGTACCCACCCCCAATACTAAGGGCTATTACCACACCAAGCGTAATAAGTAGATTTTCTAATGAAAACCTACTTAAAAAGGTCATGAAGCCAATCACCCCTTTGCCTCCCTTGCCGATGCCCTTGACACGTTACTTACTTTTCTCAGGTAATTTTTTTTTGTTTTACATTTTTTTGGAAAACTACTTTAGACTTGATTCAACATAAGCAATATATTTCGTTAAAATTTTAGTTCTACATTTTTTGTGGTTTCGTCAAAATGCTAAAAAAAAAAGCTTTTCAAACAATTATTTCTTTTTTAGTTTTCTCGTAAACTACCGAGTAAATAACCGTCAAACCACCATCAAACTTGCGCATACGTAAGAATAAGGTATCATAAAAATTTAAACCTGATCTCTTCTGTAGTTTCTTCAAAATGGAAAAACCACTTTTCCAGGAATTAGTTCTTCAGTTTTCTCGCAAATTACTAAAACAAAAGGTAACAAACTTCCATCAGACCCTGGTCCCGTATAATGACTACCTTTCCTGAAATTTTCAGCTCTATCCCTTTCGATACAAATATCGATATTATTTACAATTTTTTCAAGTTCTTGGAATTTAGGTTCTTTTGTTTTTGAATTATGGATGAAAATTGGCAAACTGGGTTTTCTAGCGAAATATATTGCTGCACTAGAGTTTTACCTTTCAATCGAACCTACCTAACCTAGGTTTATCAGTACTACGACTTGATACTTGTTGCATATAAATAAAGATCCTGACAGATAGGTACTTTGCCAAATTGATGGAATTTGCCAACTTACAGTTCAATACCTACCTACACGCAGCAGCAGCTATTGTCTAACTTTTGTTTTGTATTTTTTTAAAAATAAGATTTTGGCTCCACCTGAGTAACTGATTCGAAAATCATATATACTCAACAATTCAACATGATTGAACTTTCTGAACCTGCTTTTGTGATTTTCAAGGGACAAAGTATACTTTGCTATAAAAGCACGCATCTAAAAAAGACGTGAAAAAGATAAAAATTCTAGCGCAGCGAGCAACGCTAGAAAAAGTAGGTTTTCTAATAGAAAAAAAAAACTAAATAAATAACTGAATAAGAAATGAAACTGAATTACGTAGAATTTAATAAATGATTGCTCGTAGAAAGAAAGCAATATTTTGATAACGGGTTTTTTTTCTTTCTAAAATATACCTTCTTTTGTTAGCAAAAATTTAAGATTTTTTAAATCATTTTAACACGAAAAGTTTTACGTTGGTTAAAAACGTATGTTGCAATTTGTTGGAAGACAATAATAATTCGGTTTACTCTAAAAACAAAAATGAAAATATGAAAATTATTTGGAAGAATGGTGCCCGGGTAAATATTGCATTTAAAATGAAGGGTCAAGGAAATTCATAATTAATGAAATGAAAGAATAAAGTGTATTACAAAGTTATAAAACATGTAAGTATGTTAATAAATGGTTACTAAGCAAATTAAATAAAAGAAAACCTGCTTTCGACCAGTTTCTTTGGTTCATCTGGACTTTATATTCTTTTCTTTTTAAATCACCTCTATGAACCATTCAACCATTTGAGAGAAAATTTTTCAGAATGATGGAATATAATATATTCAATGTTTGTATCATATTTCATTACTATCGGTTTAAAATTACACATTTTACAACCATTTAAGCTCCAAAAATGAAACATAATAAGACGTAGTAGACGGACCATGGACCCAATATGAACCAAAAAACTAAAAAAAGATTTGTCCTCGTGTAGATCCAAATAAGTGTACCAAATTTCAAGACTATTGGATAAAAATTGTGACCTGTACCGAGTTCAACAGAAATGTGTATCGCTATAATAAACCTACAAGCCAGTTAAAATTAATTCGTTTGTCAAAATTATTTCACTAAATTATTTTGCCAATATTTCCCCATATATTCGACGCGCATGTGCCATTATCCACACTCACACACAGACACAAAAAATAAAAAATGTTCGTTGCTTCCTCCGAAACAACAAATTCTACAGTGTTACCTGTATGCCAGCAAAAATCCAGGGTTGGAACAACACACGGTTCACTACCTGATCCTACAGATTATCGATACTTGCAGAGTGCTCTAAATCCCTAATTGTGTTGTTGTTTTTTGCGAGCTTCCTTCCCCTCTGGTATCCTCCACAATGACACTGACAGTGCTGCTTCGAAGGCCGATGTAGAATTTATTCCATAGTCCTTACCTTTTCCCATAACTGATATCTTCATTAAAATTGAACGATCTATTTCCTGTGAATAATCCAATGCCTGGCAAGCTCTAAATATCAACACTCATGGTTGTTCCATTCGGTCCTATTTTCCTTTAAATACTGTCTTGGTTTCATCCTTTGAACACTGTCGTTCTCCCTCTCATCTCTCTAAAATTCATCTAAACTGTTCTCGTCAATGTCCTCTCTATTAAGGCTTTCTCCGAGAGGGGGATCTCAACTTATTCATTTATTTTTTTCTTGCCCATTCCGTTTTTATGAATTTCAACTCATTACTCACCTTATTCATCTAAATTAATATCCTCCCTTCCATATCACTGCCCTCCTTTAAGATGTTTGGTTTTGAAACAATAAAGGTACGTTTTTTTCTGTGGTGCAAACACATTCATCTCGTCTGTATAGTTTTACATTGTGAATCATTTTAGCACGCACCAAATGGGGTTTTCATAAGGTGCGTGTCAAAACGATTCACCCAGTGTATATATATATATATATATATATATGAATTTCAGCTAATAATGCCAAAATTATCTTGGGGTCATAAGACGAAAAACGAATCCTGGGTCTCAATACAAGATCGGTTAATTTTAGAACGTAGATTTTCTTCGAAAACCTACATAAAAATTAATAAAGGAAGAATGAGTGGGATAAAATTAAAACCCGTGTAAACCATCGTTGTATAGGCGCGAGGATGAAGAAAATCAGCAGCGGCGGCAGCGGCGGCAGCGGCGGCGACGGCGGCATTCATCGAAGTATATCGAAAATCAGCGAATCGAGGAAAAAAAATAGTACTTTTTTCATTTTGAGTTTTCTCGTCGATCAATTTCTCGAGTTATCGCACTGTCGCGAACTGCTACTTAAACACGATCGTCTTTGTTTATCGATTTAAAGCAAAATACCACCGAACGAGAAAAAAAAAAGAAAAAGAAAAAGAAGAAATATGTAAAAAATAACCGAGCCAAAGGAGGGATGTAGGAAAAAAAAAATGAAAAAAGAGGGCCACTTATGCGAGTTTTCTTTTCTCTTTTCTCCAATTTTTTCCCCCTCCTCATTTTGTGAACAACTCAAATACCTACGTGATAATGAGTTGACGTGCTTACGCGGTTTTCGACGATATGAAAGACAAACCGCATTCGACCACGAATTAAATTATGCCACGAAGTTCTTATACGGTAGGTTAAAACTTTATTTCATAATTTTTTTTTTTTTTCTTCATATTAAATAAAAAGTAGCTAACCGACCCGGAAGTAGGACTCGAACATCGAATACCGACCATAAAGTCAAATAGCATAAATTAGAAAAGGAGTCTGTGGATTACGAAAGTTCGGATTAGCCTTTCCAACGAAAATACTGGAATGGCGTTAAGTTATTATTGGTAAGAAAGAACGTGGTGATCGGACTTATGCCCCCACCCATTGAGAACTAGAAGAAAATTCTTAAAACAGCTCTCGATTCTGCTTTTCGCTTATGTTTCTGTCAACACTGATCTCGTAGCACGGGCAACGGAATAACGAAATGTTTAGCAACCAACTTTTAATGTTTTATTGAAAAAATATATTAGACGGCGAATTTTCTCATTGAAGGTGTTTAAAATTTATAAAATGTCGAATAAAATCACTCGAGTTGTTCGTGGCAGCCATTCCTAATTCAAGAGCATCATTACCAAGTCCAAGACCAAGCTGATGGTCTTGGTTATGTACTACCTTCCACTTAGCAAATGTACCTACACGAAATCGCACTCCTTTGTTTTTACTAGGATTTTGACACTTTACTGCCGTATTTTTGTACCATTTTCTCATACGAATTTTTGAAAACCTTTTTCTGGTAAATTATTTCATTTTTGAATTATAATAGTTGTTTACCTTTAAGAAGACAAATGCTTATTTGAACTCGATGCAGGTGCATGTTAATAGATAAAAGATATCAGAGCTACTGTGGTCACCATGTTATTTCTTAGGTTTTCTTTTGCTTTTTACAAAATGTCAAATAAAGCAAAATACCGTAAAACAGTCGTGTAAAAAATTCAGTCGAAGCTCCAAAATGGCGAACGCTCGCATAATCGAGTGACCATCCTTTCGGTTTATCCTTCTAAATTCAAAAGAACAAATTCCAGAAAACAACTGCAAATGCTCTTACGTTTAATTTTCTGGAATTCTTGCGTAAATTACTTGTTCTTCCTCTCAAAAAATTAGAGAAGACACGTTTTTTCTTCTTTTTTGTAATTGATGTAATTAGAGTTCTCGTGGGAGAATAATTGTTTTTGGTACATTCGAGATCCTGAAAAACGTCTACTAGAGTATGCTATCATCTGTTCATAATCGATTTGCTGGATTTGGATTTGGTTGTTGTCATTCATCCGGAGATGTGCCACGTTCTTAATAATGAAGTTAACTTGGAATAAACGAAGTTTTGCAGCAACAAGGTTTTTATTTTCCTGTCGGCCAACGGGTAATATATTAAAATTATCTTTTGTAATGTGGAGTAGGGGTTTCATCTAGTGCTTCACGATGAACCTATTGTAGGGTACATTTCAGCGGGTGACGTATTTTGTTCACTAGGGAATCTGTTGGTTTAGCCTCCTTACATGTGGGATGTATTCTTCATTTTTATTAGGGATACTTTTGGCTGATTTTTATGCTTTTTGCCAATTTTTTATTTTTTTTTTACTGTCCTACTAAATTCTGATCCTAGTTTACCAAGCCCCGCCTGTAATTGTGATGTTCCCAGATGTCACAAAGTTTCTCCTAAATTGGCAACCACTGTATAGGTACCACTCAAACTTAGATTGTAGAAAATAATGGTTGGGGCTACAAAAATTAAATATTTTACAAGTCCTCATCAATTTTCATTTCTATTTTTTGTACTTATAATAGGATTCAATAGAATACTGGGAATTGGGATTCAGTGAGAAAAACATTTTATTGATGTTCATTTTTAGATATGTTCTCTTTTCACGGTTTTTTTTTTTTTTTTTTATTTTTCACAGCTAGTTAATAAGAAATATGGAATTTCATTAACTAAACATTGGACATTACAGTTAGTTTAAGGATGGAATTGAGATTTGTAATTGTGAGCAATTAAAAAGATTACAATTTTTTTTTCAAGTTATCATTTCTTTATTTTATTCACAACAAGTGAAACACATCCTACAAAATACTCATTGTGTCCTTCGTTCAAATAAATTTGCCTCTATGTTTAATCTGTTTTGAATTTTATTTGTTACTAATGAATTTTCATTAGACCAAAATCAATAATATAAAAATATATATATATATATTGATGTTACCTACTTGCTCCAGAAATATATTCAACATTTGTAAAGTAGGGAATTGAAAACCAAATCCAATAAATGGTAAGACTTCAAAATTTAAAATTTTTGTAGCCCCAACCATTATTTTCTGCAATCTAAACTTGAGTTCTCTTGACATACTTGATCCTACGGTTATATATGTTATCCTTGTGAATTTCTTTATCAGATGTATTCTAAATTGGTGAATTGAAGCAAAGTGTCAAAAATATGTAGAAAGTACTCGAGGGTTGCCTACTTTTGCCAGCATATCTTGACATTAAGATTACATTGATCTTAAGGAGCTTTACTGGTCCAGTATAGTGATGTTAAAAAGTTAGAATTTTTCTTATCGATATTTCTTAACCGACTATCGATATTTATGGATACTGGTTTTTCTCCTAAAATTTTCTCATAAAAAGAGAAAATTATAAAGCTTATCTCATGAAAAACTGCTTCTTCTTTTATTTTTGGTCTACTCGACTGCTGAAAATGTACGTTTGGGTGAAAAAAGAAATCGATAACCTTATCAATATTTGTTGAGACCACCAATCCTTCTCCCCTCTCACTCCTACGAACACACGATCACATATCAAATACATTTATTTATATCTATTCGCGGCTACACTGATATACCACTTCCGCCGCTCACTCGTTCATTTCCGTTACCATTCGTTCGTTACTCTGAAAATGTACTTTGCTTAAATTATGTAACTTATGAAATAAACATTCGCTTCTTGGACGTAACTTCACTCAAATCTTTCTTTTCTGTTACAACTCAAGTCCTCAACCTCTATATGGTAGCATCGCTCGGTAACAGTCTTCGTACCTGTAACAGATTTTAAAAAAAAATAATAATTTAAAATTTTTTTAAATATTGTGAATTTTCTTTTTGTGTTTAAGTCAAAACTTTTAAAATTTTTCGTGAATAATTGTGTTTTTTAATTTTTTCGTAATTTTATTTTGTGTTGGGTAACTTAGTTCCAACTTACCATTTTTTTTCTCGAGTCATAAAATTTTGTTCTCGAAAAATTTAATTCCACCTTGAATGCTGTAAACGTTCAATGAGTTTCGTCGTTTGCTGAAAAGGATTTGCCCTGCTTGTGTATAATCCAGCCAAGTGTATCGAAAAATTCCAGGACTCGTCGATTGCTAAGTTGTTCAGGAACCCTGCTTGTGTTGCCTGAAAACTAGTAAATTCATTAGTGTCTGCCCTGCTTGTGTATGAACTAATTCGTCGAAGTCATCAATTGGAAGTAAATCGCCTTGAGCAGTCACAAATTGATCTGAAACCAACGTAAAAGCTTCAATTCAACAACGTCAAAATTGGTATTCATCGTCACAACTCAACTTCATTTTGGTATCATCTTTAAAACTCAAAAACTTAACTCACATCTTCATCGAAGTACGTTCAAAACAACCGAAGCGCAATTCAAACAGCAGTTCCAGAGCACCAACTTTATCAATTCCAGAAAACGAACCTGAAAACAAAAAAATCGACGGTTAAAAAGGGTATAACTTAAAAATTTTCTGCTGAAAAAAGGTAATAAAAAACATATTTTCATAATTTTTTCGCATTTTTTCGTATATTTTTCGTGTTCAATTTCGTGTTTTTCGTGAAACTTAACTCTTTCGATTCAAAATTTAACCTGTATATTTGAAAATACCGTTAATTTCAAATAATTTTGGCCTTTTCAAAATTTTTCTAAGCGCAAATTTTGGCAAGTCGTGTGCAAATTTTTGCAGCCACTTTTGTCTTGGAGTGTACAACTCGTGACGTATGCACGGCTCGTTTCGTTCATTCGTTCGAACTTGTACATTAACCTTTTGTTAAGTGCAACGAACCTACGAACGCTTATCTTCGCCCATTCATTAAATACGTTGGCGCGGTTTTCAATTTCAAACCACCATTTTGTTGCAACTTGAAAATTTTTGCCGTTGCACAATTTTGTCGAAAATACTTAACGTTTTTTTTTATTTGATTTTTTTTCTTTCTTATACGAACACTTAAATTAAAATTAAATTAAATTCTTTTTGCTTCTTTTCTCTCGTGCAACTTTAATTATTTATTCGAATATATTTTACATATTTCAATATTTTTTTTTTCTCTACTGTGAATTTTTTTTTTTCTTACGAGTTACCAGTAGAATCAATTTTGCGTAATACTTGGTGAAATTTTTTTTAAATCACCTGCATTTTTTTTATTTTAATTTTCTCTACAATTTTATTTCGAATTATTTTGTGGGTATATAATTTCAAACAAAATTTTCCCCTGTTTTCAATAATTTTATTCCTTTCTAATTCCCTCGATCTGAAGGTAGCTAATTTCATTTTCACCTCACACTTTCATTTTTTTTTTTGATTTTAATTAATCATCTTATCGAATTTCGAATTCTTATACGAACTATTTTGGGTTAAAAAGTCTTGTTATTTTATTTTTTATTTTTTTTTATTGGGAAGCGTCCAGTCTCATCTTTAACGTGTGTGATCTCTTGCCCGCAGTGGACCTACTCGAGACACACACAAGGACAATTTAAATACTATCGTTAAATCTATAAATTGTTTGGTTAACACAGGTACGGCAATCCCAGTCTTGCGGCATTTGCTGGGGATTGACATCCGTTTGTTTTATTTTTTTATTTTTTTTTTTAAATTTTTTTTAGTTCAGTCAATTCATTAATTATGAACACTGAAAATAATGAAAGGATCTCAAATGTTTTCCGTGGAAATGGCTATGAGGGATGGCGTGCAACCGTCATCAGCACCCTTATAGGTAAAGGCTGCCATTCCACAATTTTTCCTACTGCTCGCGAAACAAGCTACATTTATACATCATCCGAAGAACGCCTAACATCCAAATGGCTTAAATTTTTCCAAACTCAGGAACGGCCAAAGCCCACATATTCGAAAGACTTGACAAAAGAATCCTTCATCATGTCAAAACTTGCGATGTAGTTTCTCAAATTTTTGAAATCTTAGATGCTCGATACAGGAATCAAACTGCTACTAACATCATGGTATTAAAGTCAAAATTTCAGTCACTTCGCTTCGATCCAAGGAGAGGTACCATCCGTAGATTCTTGGAATATTTTTCAACCATTGTGGAAGAACTACGTGATGCTAATTACCCCCTATCGGAAGCCGATGAAATTGATCAATTAATGATGTCATTGCCCGAAAAATTTGATACTGTTTTCTCAGAATTCCGCCAATTAGAAGTAGAAAAACGAACTACTGTCAGACTCACAAAAATGATATTAGAAAAATGTGATCGAATTGAATATTCTAATAAAACTTTTCCCGGGTTTGATCAGCCCAAATCATCCTATCAACCAATGAATAATAATAGAAGAAATTTTAGAAATTTTCGAAATAATAATAATAACTCAAATTTTTCCAAACCAAATTATAACACAACGAGTTATTTAAACGATCACAAGAATAGTCAAAACAAACAAAATAATTATCCTTCAAAAGATAATGTATCCCAAATGGATATTACATGCTTCAGATGCAACAAAAAAGGACACATGTCAAGGACATGCCCTAATGAGACATCTACTGCTAGTAATACTCCACAAACCCAGAACCAGAACAGTAGCTCGAAACCCCAAATTTCAAATAACACGAACTCCCAAAAAAAGTCTGAAGATAAATCCAATTTTCGTGTCAAATACTCTATGATGTTACATTCAAATCTCAATCACTTAAGTTTTGATGACATCGAAGATGAATTCCAATGGCCAAAACCCCCTACAGTATCAAAATCCGCCCCCCCAAAAAACCAACTCCACACGATGTTACTAGATAATGGAGCAGATGACCATATGGTCAATGATATTTCAAAATTAAGAAACGTACGCAAAGTTGACAATTCTCGTAGAGCACTTTGCGCAAAAAAAGGCGTATTCGTAAATCCCACACATGTAGGATCAATGTACGTTAACGTCTGCAATTCCAACGCAGAGTTTTCAACTATTCACCTAAAAGAGGTATATTATGATCCTGATTTAAGCCTTGATATTTGGTCAGGAGCTAAAATCATGGAGTCTGGCATATTCAAAATCATAACAGACACAGATCACGCAGACATCATAAATAAAAACACTGGTGAAATTACTATAACCGCTCCAAAGAGAGGTTCGATGTACTACATTGATTATGAGATAGTTGATGAAGATCAGGAAAATAAGGTCTATCAGGAGCTTGTGTGTATGCCTGTACCTAGTACGTCTGCAGAACAGGAAGATCAAGTAGATGATCCTCAACAAAATTTTGAAGAACTGAATGAGGCCGAAATAAGCAATCCACAAAGAGAAAAGGAAAACATTGACCATCCCCAAAATTTTCAAGATACCGAAGTGGATACGGTCACTCAGGAGGTTTATTCCGAATCTGAGGACGAATCAAATGGAGAGAGTGTCGGAATAAATAGAAAGCACAAGAAAAATATAAACAAAACTAAAACTCTTTGGCATAGAAGATTAGGTCATCTAAGTGGCAAAAGCCTAAAAGCACTATCAAAAGTAAATGTAGGTATGCCCCAAAATTTGATATTTAAGGATGATGACTTTGCCACTTGTGAAATATGTATAAAAGCAAAATCCACCCGACTTGGTCACCATGGCGTGAGGACTCGACCAACGAGAAGAATGGAAGTAATCTCATCAGACATCATGGGACCCTTTCAAGAGGCATACAACGGAGAAAAATTCATAATAACTTTTATTGATCATTACTCGAAATATACTCTTGCCTTTCCAATATTAAGAAAATCCCAGGCTTTCGATAAATTTAAAGAGTATTATCTATCTTTCAATACAAAATTTCCCAATGATCCTATCTCAGTATTAAGAACTGATCAAGCTAAAGAATACTCCGACTCCAAAATGACACAATTTTGCTCCGAAAAAGGAATCACATTAGATGATGGCGTGGCGTACACCCCCGAATTAAACGCGATAGCCGAAAGGCAAAACAGAACCCTGCTCGAAAGAGTTAGAGCCATATTATACGACGCAAAAATTGATTTTAAATTATGGTCAACAATTGTATTAGCCGCCGCCCATATAATTAATAGAAGTCCGACCCGCGTCAATCTAGGAAACATGACACCCTATGAAAAATTATACGGTAGTAAACCCGATATTTCCCATCTTCGAGTCTTTGGTGCTATTGCATATAAACACGTTCCTATTGAACAAAGACAGCAATCAGCAGTCAAAGCCAAGAAGAACGAAGAGGAGCATCTCGACCCAAAATTCTTGCCCAGAGCCCTTAAAACTATTCTGATCGGCTTTTCGAATGTAGGTTATCAGATACTAGACCCAATTAAAATGAAATCCTACAAATCCTGCGATGTTAAATTTGATGAGACGAAAACATTAGTCGACTTCACAAATAAACCAGAAGAACTCCAAGTTAAACCCTTAGAAGAGGAAATCGAGGCAATCTATAGGGTCAATGTGCTAAAACAAGCCTCATCTGAAGACTCATTGTTTATAGAAGATTGCATGCCAGTAAGTTTTAGTGATATTTTCCAGAATCCTTTCAAGAAAGAGTGGCTTAAGGCAATCAATGATGAACTGCAATCCATGTCAGACCTTAATGTGTGGAAAATTGTAGATCGCCCACATAATATCAAACCTATTGACACACGATGGATATTCACGGCCAAAGCCAATGAAAGAGGAGTAATGTGCCCAAAAGCTAGACTCGTTGCCAAAGGCTTTATGGACAGATCCGAGTACACCATGACAGAGACTTATGCACCCGTTGTGCAACTCTGGCTAATCAGGTGGATCTTATCCGTAACTAACCTATTGAATCTACAACTCGTTCAATATGATGTCAAAACAGCCTATTTGAACTCAAAAATTAAAAATGACATCTTTCTTAATATTCCCCAAGGTTGCAATGTCGAAAAATCAAAATTACTTAAACTTGAAAAATCCATCTATGGCCTTAAAACATCTAGTAAAAATTGGATTGAGTTACTGGATTCTCATCTTCAAACTTCCAATTTTACAAAGTCAAAAATCGACAGATGCGTATACACACGTAAAGATGACTCAGATGGTATTGCCTTCATGATAATTTACGTAGACGACATCCTCCTTGCAACTAATCGTCCAGAATGGGTTAATCAAAAAAAAACAACTAACTTTGAAACTCGTTTCACTATGAAAGTTGTAAACAACCCAACCCATTTTGTAGGTTTCGAAATTGAAAGAAATCGTGAATCACAAACAATTAAACTCACCCAAAAACAGCAAATCCAAAAGATTCTCCAGAAATTCAAAATGTGTGATTCAAATCCTTCCAAAACGCCTATGGAGACAGGCCTCAAGTTAAGCAAATCTGAAGGCACAGATAATAAAGAATACAGATCTATGATTGGTGCACTATTATATGTATCTAGAGGCACAAGGCCAGACATATCTTTTTCAGTCAATTACCTGTCAAGATTTAAAAATTGTTCCGATGACACAAAAAAGAACTATGTACGGCGTATCATCCGGTACTTGAAATCCACGATCGATCTTGCCATTGTCTACAGATCCAACTCCGAAGGCATATCAGCCTATGTCGATGCATCTTATGCCCCCGACATTGACGATCAGCCTATAAACATGTCTGAATTAGAAAAAGGAAAATCTATAACTGGATACCTCATTACTATGTATGGTGACCTGATAAATTGGGGCGTTCATCGCCAAAATATTCATGCTTCTTCATCCACAGCAGCTGAATTAATTGCTCTTCACGATTCTTTCGAGGATATAGAACTTGCTTGGCTAATAAATCGTGAATTCTTCTTAATTGACACTCCTGTAATTGTCTACGAAGACAATATCTCTGTTATTCATGTCATCTCAGGAGGAGGACAAAAACGTCTTCGAGCCCTCATGATCAAATGTTATGGACTTGCTCAGGCCTATAACGACAAAATTTTCATATTCAAACAAATAGCTACTGAAGATCAATTAGCTGACTTACTAACAAAAGCCTTATCCAGTAAACAGCATATCTTACTTACTAATAAAATCCTAGAATCCCCAAATTGTGATCCTTAAAAAGTCAACTCCCTTACCAAAATTTTGTCTGAAACATCACAAAAACATAATTCATTATATTTTATCTCTATTTGCATGTCATTTATCCTGTTACCTAATATAAATTATTTTGCATGTTACCATATTTACTATATTTTATTCATATTTGTTAATCACTATACTTACCATAAGCGTCCAAATCAGTTACCATTTTATATATACACTTTTTCAATTTTTAAAATTTATATTTTTATATTTTTGTAACTAAACGTAATGAACTTTTTAAAACACTTTTGTAATACTCGCAGTCGTGATCGGTTCAAAAGATTGTAGGGGGGTGTTGAGACCACCAATCCTTCTCCCCTCTCACTCCTACGAACACACGATCACATATCAAATACATTTATTTATATCTATTCGCGGCTACACTGATATACCACTTCCGCCGCTCACTCGTTCATTTCCGTTACCATTCGTTCGTTACTCTGAAAATGTACTTTGCTTAAATTATGTAACTTATGAAATAAACATTCGCTTCTTGGAAGTAACTTCACTCAAATCTTTCTTTTCTGTTACAACTCAAGTCCTCAACCTCTATAATATTGGTTTTCTTATCGATACTTTTTGATATTTGCTATTATCAATAGCATTAACACCACTGGTCCAATACTATATAGTCAAAGGATGTAGCACATGGATTCTATTTTGTCATGTAAAGTAAATTAAAAGGAAATACACCGTTCAAATAAATGAGGAAGAAGTATGAATACCTATTGTAACTTTTGTGTTATAAGTACACATTTTTTCCAAACGTGCGCAAAATAGTTCGATGTGTTTTGAAAAGAGTACGTATTTCATATATGCAAATGATTTGGAAAATACAATTATTGCATTCAGTGTAATGATGAAATCTGGCAGCGGGACCTATGGAAAAGCTCCGATCGTGAATCGTAGATCATGAATATATAGGTCACTCAAATTCTTCTGTACACCATACATATTTTATGATATATTTATAGGTAAAGTGACGGACTTGTTTCTTAACAGCAGGTATTGTGGCGCATTTTTGGTAAAGTGGCGTACTTTTTGGGCCACCACATTATAACCCTCTTTTCCTTTGAAAAATAAAAATGACAATTTTTTCCCTTTTGAAGGCTTAGCATACTGGACATAGAACTATATAAAATCAAACACTTACCACCTCTCAAGTTAATACGCCCTACTTAACCTCCCAAATCTTTTGGACCATATTTCAGCGTGGTTTTCATGATTTTCTCGAGTAACGGTTGATTTTTAGCAGAAAGTTTTCTTCTGCAATTTTCTACAAATAAAATGATTAACATATTTTTCATAGACCCAATAGTTTTTGAGCTGTAATCAGTAGAACATATTACGATACAAATTTCTGCTTTTAGGGGACTGTTAAGGGGAGACCATCAACTTGAGGGGCGGAAAATGATTTGTTTCATGACGTAAACTACCTGACACACAAACACAACATTATACTTTCTCTATATTTCTTGAAAAATAAATATTTTTTTCAAGTCAACAGGTAATAAGGCAAAGCTAGAAGCGAAAAAGTAACCTGTAGCGAATGGAAAAATATCAACAATAAAGAAAAAGGGGCACGATATACTTTCATTCTGACATGGATAAACGAACACATCCTATAGTAAAAAAAAAAATTCGCCACTTTACCTTTTAATTTATATATATATATATATATATATATATATATATATATTTCCACGTTTTGGGAGTCTGTGGAGTCTTTGTTGCTTGACTTATGGTAACGAAACTTGGGGTAGTGTTAGAAATTTTCATGAGCTACACATTCATGTTAAAAGTTTTGAAATTCACTTGCTATTTTTGGAGGAAAGGATTCTCAAAGTTTTGCAAAACCACCAGGTCGTTATCACGATAACTTCTGTAAATTAAATGATTTTGGCTTAAAATTTTTGTGGTAATTGGAGACTGTTAGGGACTGGTTTAGTATTAAATTTGATCGAAATCTGTCAACAGGCGCAAAGGCAAAAGGGCGCAAAATTAATTTTTTTTTGTATGTTTCAAATCGACTATGTTGTATTTTTTAATGATCTTTTCCATTCTTTTAGCTGGCAACACTGAATTTGGGCCCGAAATTTACCTGGACTACAGGCGCCAAATTTATAAATCCGCCTCTATGGAGAAGGAGAAGATACAATGAGACACACGATAATTTTTAGAGACAGTTGATCGCAGAAGGTACCACTATATAGGTATATATGTATATACATATTATCATAGGTAATATCATACGAGATATTTCCAATCATCTATTTTATGTCTATGCAATGAGCAGCAGATGATTTAAAAAAAAAAAATTTCACATGTTTCCCATAACAACCGTTGTAATTTTCCATATTTATATTTATAGTTCTCAAAATTAGCCATTAGTCATTAATTTTTGTTCATTAGACTTAATGTTATTCCAGGTTTTCATTTGGAGACTCAATATTCTCAATGAAACGAACTTTTTTTAATAGCCTATGGAATATGATTGAAGGATATTTACTCTTCCGAAGGGGATGGAACGTTCTCTTACGAAATAGGTATCAAACGTATTGAAAGATTTTTTATACAATGTTCTACTGTAAACTATTTTTTACCCTTCTCGTGTATTCAAGCTATAATATTTTTCATTGTTTTTACTTTAAAGAATGCCGTAAAAATATAAAATCAACAACAAATTATTTTACTTCTTTTTTTCCATTTTTCTCCATTTTTTCGTAGCTCAGCATAAGCAGCGAAACAAACAAACTCATGCAAGCTAATTTACAAATTTGGGTGGGGGGGCTCTCAACGTATATAATCATTTTATTCTCAATCGAAAATAAATTTAGTATTATTTTTTGGTTTCCTTTAACAGTACTTACGTACTTTAGAATTTTTTCTAGTTATGGTTCTCCAGATTTTGAAGGGCTTGACCCCCATTCCACCTTTAATTTCCACTCTGTTCTTTACAATAATGGTACAAGTAGTCTCATTGTTCCTATTGATATTTTGGCAGTATTTTTGAAAGTTTAGAGTGCATTCCTCAAAGAAGGTGACTAGGTTAGCCATTCGCCAATACCTAATGTAGGTAATATAGGTGGGTCACAGAACGTCATCAGTTAAAAGAATTTTTAGAAGGTTTCGAAATTTTAGGGCTCATTATACCTTTCCAGTCGCCCTTTCACGTTATTTGAGAAATTTTTTTTTACTTAGATAAAAATAGAAAAATTTTTCGAAATATTATATCGAATAAAAATTCCAATATTTTTAAACTACACAAGTCATAGTCCACTCTATTATCGAAATCCGGTTTTTTGGCTCAACAATGACGTCATTTATACGAATAATGTATGGTTCACGTTCATGGCTAAAGGTGTGTCTATTAAACTGTCTATTACATACGATGTACTCGCGTGTATTTATAATTATGCGTACATACGCCGGGTACACACGATTGAAGGTAAAATATTTATAATGAATGATCTAAACATCTTTATATCGTAATTATTATATACTTCTTAAATTCGTGATTAAAGAATTTCGCTGGAGTGACGTCTAAAACCCAATCTTTTCTTCGGCTACGAAAACCGACTTCGCTGCAATTATTCCACGGTGTCGGGAATAAATGTTAAATAAGAAATCGGTTTTTCCATCCACCAAAGAATTCGGACATTAGTTGGGTTTTTTTATAGTTTAAGTATTTTTTGTTTTTTAATAAGTAAGAATGAACCGCTACATAGGTATTTTCATAAATAGATATAGGCACGTACTGCAATAACAAATCTCGTTTGGTAGCCTATGCGAATGTGCACACCGATGATTCACCACCCAGTCCGGTTAGGTGTGCCCAAAAATTTTACTAAGTAATAAAACCATACCTAAGTAGACATCTGGTCGTTCACAGTTCTCGAATACGAAGAAATCATGCGATAATTGTAGGTTTTCGAACCATAAAATTACGTAAGTCGAAGAGATATTGCTTATTGGTAAGGAGATAAGCAACTGGTTGGCGTTCATTCATTTCGAGTACCCACACCGTCGTGTTTATCAATCCTATTTATAAAGGTCGTCCGAACCACCATCTTAGTCTCATTAAACGAACGAGTCTTACGTTAAGCTGTTTGCATTTTTCGCGTTGCTTTATTGCGTTCCAATATAAGTCGTCACCATATTATCGTAACTAATTCGCGTACGTTGGCAACACAAAAAGTGTCAAAAATTAAACTATTTCCTGCTCCCTCTTCCCCCTCGTACTCTCGCACTCTGGTGATATAATCCGGACCCTATACGAGTCAAAAGTGGCAATATTCGAGTGTATACCTACTATAGTGCTTTAAGCGTTTCGAAATAATTGAGTTGTCGAATTTTTTTTTGTAAAAATCGTCGGCATACGGTACCGCATCGCACGTTCGGACAGTGCGTATTCTCGCGTGGAAACGATGAAATTGGCGCCATATTGTTGTTTGTCGACGATATTCGTCGTATTTGCGGTGAATTCGAAGGTTCAGTGCAACCAAGTGAACGCACTGATGCGTTACACTCGTGCCAATAATAACGCGTTCAAGAACATTCCGGCCGTGCCGCAGTTACGACCGGAGACCGCATCGTCCGCGTCCAGTCGTAACGACTACACCACAAAGTCGACAACTTCGAAACCCTACGCGACAGGCAAACGATCTCAGTTGCCGGATCATGACGAGCACGCGCTGCCCGTTCCGGGCGCTGGAAAATCGTCGCCATCCGCATCCGTTGTTCCGGTCCGCAGCGATAACGCTGCCGCATCGTCGCCAACGATAACAAAGTCCCGATACAAGTCACCTTATTCCAGCACCGAACGCAGCGATAACGTTTCATCTTCGACGTCGTACGCGTCCTCGTCTCGACGAGAGCCAATTTCGCATGTTGGTGGACGCGCGGCCAATGCGGGCAGTCCGCAGTCTGCGTCAACGTCACTTATTCGAGCCGCTGGTACGACCGCCGATGGTTATTTTTCCGGCCGTCCGTCCGCTACCACATCGTCGTCAACGTCTGCGTACGCCCAAGTCCGCGTTGACCGTACGGCCAGCGCAATAACGTCGACGACCGCTTACACCAAGTCGACAACGACAAAGTCGATGACGACAAAGTCGATGACTACAAAGTCGACGACTACGCTACCTGCGACTGGCAAATGGCGATCGTCACCGTCGACGGCGGACCGTACTGTCGCTACGTCCACCATTACGGCCAATATTTGGAATCCGAGCTCGAGTTGGCCAGCCGCTACGAGAACGACGACGACGACGTTAGGGGATGATTTCAGTTCGACGACCACCGATTCCTGGTCGTCGTCGACCAGGGCTGCTAAATCGAACGATGCGGTCATCTTTCCGTCCGCGACCTTATCGAACGCCATCTCGACGAACGGACCGCCGGTGTGGACTACAGCCTCAAAGCATCGGGCTGGAGGGGTCGAGTCGACGGCCAAGTCAACGTCCACGGTAAGCCCCCCCACCAATACCAGCGATACGATCGATTTTCGCGAGGTAATTAACGCACCCCGACTACTGTGTCCGGACAACCAGAAGAAAGACCACGAAGGCGTCTGCCGAGATATGGCGTAGTGCCATTTTCTTATTATTTATTTATTTATTTTTTTGGATCTTCCAGTCGCACCGTCGACAACGCGGTATAGCGAGCAGAATAAGCAGAATATTGCAAGTTCTGGTTAAGGGGGCGAGGGGGAACCCGGCAGCTGCCGAGGAAAAAAAGTAAAAATCCCATAATTAAGGAGAACTCGAATGTTTGTCGCAACAAAATTGCAGCGTCTGCGGAGTTCGCGGTGTTGTTTCGATAAATTACGACCAGACAGTCGACACGAATATCAATGGAAAATTTAACCGAAAATTAACGAAGTTGAAAAAAAGAGAAAAGAAAAGAAAAGAAAAGAAAAGAAAATAACCGGTCATGCGAAGTTTTTTTTCTCTTTTTTCCTATCTTGTTTTTTTTTTTTTTTTTTTTTTTTTTTTTTTAATTCGAATAACTTAGTCCGTAATTAACGGGAGATAAACAAATGAAAAATAAAAAATGTATCGCTCCTCTCGAAAAATGAGTAAAAAATCAACAAAATCAAAAAATGAAAAAAAAAAAAATCAATCACTTCCCGAAGTGAAAAATTTCCTAAAAAAGAACGACAGTAACGATATTAAATATTTCTGCGATCAAAGGTTGGCAATATGTTTTTCGTAAACTTTAAATTTAATTTATTATCAAAAACGATACGCGGTAAGTGGATCCGAAAATGATTTCATATGCTAATTGACTGAAGTTTTTGTGTGATAGGTACTTCGTATTGAATGGTGAGAACTGAATTTTGAGTGTTCAACGAAAGAGTTCTCCATTTGGTGGCAAAATTTGTAATAAATTGCACAAGTGATCGACCATTTTTTCTCCCATATGAGCCAATGTATTTTTGACCATTTTCAAAAATTCATCAAAAATTGAATTTTTGGAATTTTTTGATACAATTAAAGCTTAACGAAAGATTGAATTTTCTTCTTCAAATATAAGCAAGAAAAAAAATTGTACATACAGTGGAAATCACTTTTTGGGGACACGAGATAAAAGGGACAATAGATTAATTAGGACAAATCTGGGAAGTCTGAAAACCAATGATGTAAAAGTATAGGAAATCAATCTGCTTACTGAGGACAATGCATCTGTTTGTTGGGACAAAAGAAGTCCTTAGATGAGGAAAAAACTGCTCTCAAACTATTATTGAAAGTGATGATAATCTTATTTCAGCTCATTAATGATGGTTTATGTCAGTCTTTTTAATTATTTGTCCTACCTTTCAAAATTTTATACTGTCTTTAGCCTATTAGTTTAAGTTTAGGTTATAAAAAAGTATCTCCTACATCTTCTTTCGACCAAAACCCCTACTTATTTTCTTTTTTTTGTCATAATGATGTGGTATGCCAGGGGGGTCTACTTGGGACCCGCCACCCAGCAGGTTGCACATTATTATTTTTATAAAATCCACGGCCACGGCTGAAAGACACGAATCGGATCCCATTTGCAAAGGGAGGCAACTCCAACCGGCTCAGCCTACCAGAATTCGTTGACCCGATGTCAGCGTGGAACGACTATATTTTTTACATCTGCATACCTTGGAAATCCATGGAATTGTACTTACATGCTGCCATTCTGCTTCAGGTATAAATCAGGAACCATATCACCAAATTATTGCCCATTGCCTTTTAATAAATTAACACATTTTTCCAAAAATATCAAATATAATAAACCAAGGAAAGGTAAAAATATAACACATGTTGCTCCTAGAGCACTGGAAAACGAACTGACTTTAAAAACGTCAAATTTTCCCTCCGAGATTTTAAAAGAACAGGGAGATAAGAAAAAAATATTACATATAGAACATTGTAGAAAATTCGGCGGAAAAAATGAAGAAAAGAAGGAGAAATATGTATATACCAGGTTTGAAGATAAGAAGTGAGTGAATGAAATGAAAAGAACTAAAAGATGAAACATGAACAGATCATGTAAAATTTTGAATATTTGTGAATATAGTGAAGAAATGATTGAAATATCAGAGGTGAATGACTATGACATAGAAAAAAAGAGAAAGATATGCGTGAGAAAGAGACAGAAATGAGATAAGAAGAATGCAAGAGAGTGAAAATGAACATGAACAAACCATGGTAAAAGTTGTAAACGGATTTTTATTTTATTGAAAAAACAGCCTGTGGGGATTAGACCATCACTCGTATGAGGAAATAGGCTCGGCCTATCGACGATAGTCGTCACCTTCGGCGACAATTATTCGTGCCTTGCACGTTAAACCAAACACAAAATGTATGTTTGTTTGTACTTGTCTATTTTTGCAGATAGACAAGTTACAAATCTCGGACTGTGACAAATCAATAGATAACGATCTCGGCGATGTCACGGACCGATACGAAGATGCATTCTCCGTACTTTACCGTTGCCATGACAACTGTAAAATACGAATAAATTATCTACACTATACCTATGTAAATGTTACATAGGTGTGTATGTGTGCGTGTAGGGAGCTGGCTATATAAGACCAAAAAATCATAGACCAAATCGCCAGTGTTTGCCGAGGTCTTCGCTCCCTCATATCTTTCTGGTATATTGGCATAAACACGCAAATTGCTCTGTTGAACACCTTCTTTGTTGGTTTTACTTTCCACGACGTAAGGTATTCCACACAGCCGAAAAAAAAAAATTACAAAACCGAAAAAAAGGGGTTGGTAGCCTCATGCGTCAATGATGTATAAGTAGGTACGTATAATAAAAATATTAAATAATTTAACTGTATTTAATGTGACTACCCGAAGTCCAACACTGAAATTAACTATTAATTTTTTTTTTGTTTCATTTAAATTCTCAACGTTGATTAATTGGGACACGGCGTATTAGAGACAAAAAGTGTACCACCCAGTATGTCCCTATTAAGAGGTTACCATCGTAATTATATACATTTATGCAGATATGGAAAAAAGTAGTGTTTTTTCATGTAATTTAACATCGTAATTTTATAAAAGATAAGATATCATTGTTCAAGTCTATTGGTTTACTCAACCCTGTACACTTTTTTTTAATTCAATTATTCAAAGCAGAAGATCTTATCTTTCATTTAGCTCAAATTTTTCTTGAAATACTGAAAATTCCATTTTTGATGAATTTTTGAAAATAGTTAAAAATACATACGTTTTTATCAAGAAAAATGATTGAACACTCATTTGGTTCTTATCAGCCCAGTCAATGTTGGCATACTCTGAGCTTGGATAGTCCCAGTGATGAACTAGTACTTCATTGCAGGCTTAGTTGGTCTCGCCCCTCACTTCATGATCAGAGAAAGAAAAAGTAGATACAAGTTAGGAATGAACCCATTTTTTGGTGACAGTTGTGATGGAGAAGGAGGAAGGAGGGAATTCCAGTATGATAAAAGAGACTGGAAGGATTGTTAGAAAGGCCGGATCTGGGTAGCCTACTTGTGTATGATTTGGCTATACACCTGAGAAACTGAATTTGAATTTCAGCAGGACTACTTTCCCAACCTAAAAACAATATAGTCTATCGCTTCTATAAATAAGAAGAAGATCGAAAGTTAAAAAAAAAGATTAAACCACCGAAACATAGCAGCCTAAATGTCGGTAGAAATTTGGCAACAATGTTGGAAAAATTTCATTTCATCATCCACAAACTTGAAGTTATAGAGATCTGACATTGCAATGTAATACTACATTATAATTTCACAACTTCACCGAAGTTCTTAATTTAAAAGTAGTGAACTGCGACCATGGACCGAAAAAAAAGTTCCAAATATTTTGCTTGTACATATTAATTAAATACTTTTTTGAAAAAACTAATTTTTATGAATTATTGACTATAATTCGACGTCCCCAAAAGTAATTCAATAGTCAAAAAATTTTTGTTTTAATTATTATTTTCTTGATTGTTTTAACCATAAACATCATTCAGATGTTCTCCATACATCATATAGGTACCTACAGATAGGTTATATTTCTATATATTTGTATATTTTTATTTTTTCAAATTTTTTAATATTTTTCTGTGATATTTATGATATAAGTTATGCGCCAAATTTTTTCCTCTAACTAAATCCGTATGTCCTTAGACTTGTGCCGGTCCTGGATTTTTTCTGGCATACCTATAGGTAACTAGAATTTGTTGTTTCCGAGGAAGTAACGAACATTTTTTTTTATGGCTGTGTGGGTATAGTAGCGCATTCGCATCGAATGTGAGGGAATAATTGAAGAAATAATATCGAGAAATAATTTTAACGAACGAATTAAAGGCTTGCATGTTTACCATAATGAGGGAGTTCAAAATTGGAAATGTTATTAACTGAAACTTGGCAACCATTCACTCAAGTAATTGGCACTTATTGCTCGGATTTCTGGCGAAACACTTATTGGATGATTTGACGTGTACTGTACATTATAGCTCACATTAGTTCAACTACTCCCAAAATCTGAATCTTTCGCGTTGCTAATTTTGTAAAATTTAATAAATTCTGAATTTATTAGTCAGTGTATAGCTACAACCTTCAATTAGCCTGCAAAATAATTTTCTTCCGTACGGATTCTTTCGCACAAATTTCATCGATCTCTCAGTGAACTTCGTTGATTTTTCAGTCTTACTCTGGTTCCAAGTTAAATAAATTTCTTCCTTATAAAAAAAAATTTCGTAGATTGAAAAATGAATGTGTATGGTGATGTAGTTGCATTAGCTTCTACAAGGCAGACAATGATTCACTTACATACATAATTATCAGCTGCTTGTTTAGAATTTAGATTTCAAGGAAATTAGGCCGTTATCAGTATTATACCGTTTTACACAAACCAAAGTCTACCTTTTTTTCAAGACTTTCACATGTTTTACGCAGGTACCTACCTCATTTTAATACGTAAGTATAAGTACTTAAATATCTTATTGATCGATGATGACTCATTGATCTCATTTATTTTTGTCGATTGTAAAATATTGTCATGCAGTATGCTTCATGAAAAACAATGTAAATTAATAAATAAGTTTAATAAATAAGTTAAAGTAGGTAATAAAGAATTTCACTCAAATACCGTCGCTGTTATTGTATTATTCAAGTTGAAAACACTGCCAGTAACGTAGCCTGCTTTTTTCAGGGGGAGAGTGCCGTTGGAAGATAGGGGAGCTATTAAAATTCTTTGAGTGGCCGGGAAGAAACTGAAATAAAGTTTTTTGCCTTGTTCTCGTTTTAAAACTGAGAAGACTACCAACTTTGCTCTTCTGCTGTGAATGCGAAAATTTGACTTAAAATTTATTGGATGTTTTTCAGTTTTAAATTTTTATTTCGAATTTTCTTACAAAGAGACAGTGGGAGGGATAATTAATTTAGAAGAATCATTCCACGTTGACAAAAAATAATTTGATTAATGACTGAGATTAACATAAATTTATGCTAAATCCACGATTCTTTTCTTCAGTTAAGGAGCTGTGGCTAGAAATTTTTTCTTGAAAATATGTGAGTGTACGTATCACATAAATGGATGTGTATTTTATTTAACTTTTTGGTGTTGACGAGTTTCTACCTACTTTTGATGTCAGACAAAATACGAAAATAAAATAAAACAGGTAGGCTACCCGAAATATGAGCTGAAATATAAGATTTTGATGACATCTTAATGACTTGTTACATTTTATCCTTTTAATTTCGCAATTAGTTTTTTTTTTTTTTTTTTTTTTTTTTTTTCAAAAACTCGGATGTTTTTCAAAATTATGAATCGGAGCGATGGTTCTCCTCCTAGCCGCCTTACATCTATCTCTGGTCCCAGTTCCAAGACTAACCTTAAATTCGATATTTTCAGTACCCTATTTTCAAATAAAAATCTGATACAGTAATGAAACATATAGAAAATTTTGCTGTGAAAATATTATTTTTCTTCAGAATTTTTCGAATAATTTCTCTTCTCGCCTATTGTGTACCAAAACTTCCTAATGTTCCAAAAACCAGCTAATCACGAATGTAGGCACCGTATACGTTCGGCGAACGAGATCATGAAATGCCAAGGTTATTCTCGCTTCGTTTTGATTTTGAATACGAAATTTCTCAGCCAGAAGACGTTTGAGATTGAAATTTCAGCTGTTCATTTCACATGTATTTTAATACGTATGTTCTGACTTTAGTTCGACTATTCCGCTTCAACATTACCAACAAATATTTCTGATTGAAAGATTAGTTATAGTCGATTCAGATACATGGGCGTAGCCTGGAAATAGGCGGCCTTGAGCCTTCAAATTTCCAAAAAAAATATATGAATAGTTTTCAAAGAAAAATTCGAGACCATCCTCGTTTAGTATTTGGGGAATATTTATGTGAGCTCCACTAACTAAAATCCTGGTTACGTCCATTTTCAGATAACTTACTTATCTACTATGTAATTAAAAAGAGATTCCTATTTTCATAGTCCTTCATAATTACGACTATTAAAAGATACCTACTTGACTAAATGAATTTGAAATTTTGGAATCAGCCGTGTTTTTTGTATAAAATGAAAACCTATTTAGGTTCCAGTCCTAAGTATCACCTCGAGGTCAGTTTTCAATCGAAAGTTTTTCAGTAACAAAAATAAGGAACAATAGAATATGCGCTAAAAAGAGAAAACTAATGCTTTTGGAATTTAATCAACAATATTTAGGTCTAACGACTGGAATTATTCGAGTCTGCGCTCTTTTTATTACTATGTAGGCTTTATAGGTACGTCAATTCCATCAGATTTTATGACAAAACTTTTTAATTAGCGCCGAATTCAATAATGCCAGTCCTTATAGCAGTGGCGTACCATGCTTGAGTTTGGATATGCAATGAATGATGGACAATGTATCAAGAAGTTAAGCAACGTAACTACCCAGATGGATTTTTGGTGTAGAAAAAACTAAAAAATTCCTTCAACAAAATGCTGAGAATGTTTCTGTGGCGACTTCCTGCCAGTGGTGACGAGTGTGCTTACACACTCGCTGATAGGTTGTGTGGCCTGTCCCTACATTACGTAGGGTAAACACACTTTTGGTTCAGCGGTTTGGTTCCTCACCACTACCAATCTAATTTTATTACTGAGCTAGGCCCACACATACCATGGGTTTGATTAGTAGATATGCGCATATGCTACCCACCGTGTCCTACAAGTGGTGACCTCAATGTATAAACTGAGTTCAGTTATAAGCAAACAGCTGATTGAGTAGGTTGTAGTCTTCTTGACTCCCTCTCATTAATTGGTGATACAGCTGATCGAGTAGGTTGCAGTTTTCTTATTATTACTATGTATATGTAATAATTAATAATACAAATTGGCGGTAGTTCACATCTCAAAAGAATTTTTATTGGTTTTTGGTTTTTTGAAGTTGGTCAGATTTTTTGATGAAATAAATTTTTTTTAATGATTTTTCCTTTCTAGCTTTAGCGGTAATATTACTTTAAAACTAACAGTTTTTTATTTACAGATAACTCAAAAACTACCATATTGATTCAAAAAAAAAAAAAATTAATGGGACCACTATGGGATCTCGAGGATGAGAAGTTACGCTGGAACAAACATATGAAAAAATAATAAGGTAAGGATTGATTTGATAACTCCTGCTTTTTTTGAAGTCGGTCAGTCAGACCTTAATAGGAAAGACATTAAACTTGGAACGGGTTTTAGAACAGTACGAAAGAGATTTTGACTTAAAAATTTATTGATTAGTAGAAAAAAGCTTCTTTAAAAAATGAAAAAAAATGTAAGAGCTCAAATTGACCGAGGGCATCCAGAACAGCCTCAGATCTTTTTTTTCACCTTTTTTTAGCAACACTTTCATAGGCCTATCATCAGACAAATATCTTCGTTGCTGAAAATCATATTTTTGTTTGAGGAAAAATTTCGATAATACTGAACTCCATAAATTCCTTCCAACATCCCTGGCTTATACCTACATATTCACAAAATTTAAATTTCCATTCAACTCTAACCTTTTGAAATGAAACCTTTTCCAGTTTTTCCAAATTCGATGCCTCATGTCGCTGAATTTTGCAAACAAATTAATAATTTTTCGACCCATTTTTCCCCTTCAATTTGATACAGTGTGAGGTTTAGCTGGAGGAGAACTGAACGCGGCTGTAAAACAAGACAGTCAAAAAAACGACGAATATTTTTTAGATGAAAAAAAGAAAAAAGAAAAAAAAGAATGACTTTTATAAAAAATGGAAATAGGCGATTCGATGTGGAGTAGGGATGGATGGCAATTTAGAAAGCGCCGATGTCCATTTACCACGCGTATATATGACTAAGTATACGATTTAAGGTTAACCGAAAAATCTCCATCAGCTGTATATGTGGGCATTGAAGAACAGTAGACGAGTAGAGGGTAAGAAAAATAGACAGAGGGTGAAGATAATGCCGTCTAAAAGGGGTGTGGGGGGTGACCGGTAGTGGCGCACAAAATGGGCTATTTATAGCCGTAACGTTTAGCTTAGAATTAATAGGTTAAACATTAGTATCGTGAGGGTACAGAATTTAGGGCGAGAGTTAGCAAGTGACCATGCGAGAGGATGACTTTAGCCTATCTATCAGATGGATCTTATTATAGGCTACAACCGACACGACGACGACGACGACGACGACGACGACTTATCTATTGTATACAGGGTGTTTCTGGTGATGATGATAAAATGTTTAGGAATAATTAACTTACATAATATATAAAACCAATTTTCTGTTGGATGCTAGAGAAAAAAATGTACGATTTCACTGTTTTAATGGCAGGTAGGCTACTTAAAAGCTCGTTGATAATGTGAGAAATAACTTTTTGGAAGAAATGGAAAAAATATTTTTCAAGGAATCGATAATGAGCGTACCTTTACCAACACCCAACCATAGATCGACACCGACAAAAATGGAATAGAAGTTTTAAAAAATATACTGAACCAATTTTTGAATAAAGAATAAAAATTGGCTAAAAATAAAAAAACAAGCCTTTTTAAAATTTCTTTAGCAAGTTATTAGAGGTCAATTCTGTCTAAATAGAACTCCCTATTACCTAAAAAGTGTAATTGTTTCTGTGGGTGTGTGTATGAGTGTACACGACACCACACAAATACCAATACAGGTTGGTTGCGTGTATACGAAGTTGTACGTGTGCGGGCCGAGCCCAGTAAACAAGTTTAGCTGCACAGACAAAATGTACAGCCGTGAGCACAAAAAGATAGTTTGTGGGTTTTACCCCACTGGCCCGCTAGGTGGTTGACGAGTGTGTAATACACACTCGTTTGTCATCGACCACCCGTCGCCACAGTTTCCAAATAATTGTCTCTTTGTAGGTAGTAATGGAGTTCTTTCTGAATTGCTGTTTTGTTTATTTCTTCATGGCGTCGTTTACTTGCACGCAAGCAGCGAAATGTCACTCTGAAAAGGGACTGTTTTACACGGCGATGCCAACAAACAGGACGGTAGTCTACGCGTATAATATGTAGAATATAAGTAGAATATAAACAAATTGATAACTTTTATCAATGTTATCATTACTTTGTCACCTTATCAATATTATTTTCTACGTATTCTTCGTATTCTACATATTCTTCATGACATTGGATATTCTACTTTACATGTAGAATTCAATTCTACGTTGTCATCTTTCCCTACAAACAACGAAGTTCGCTTTTCCATAATTGTATTTTAAATTATTGTCTAAAATTCTATTTGTAAATCTAGTTTACTTATTTAATCAAATAAATTAATGATATATCTCTTTTTCATGGATTTGTTGAAAAAAATATCGTACTCAACTAATTAGTAAAACGAGTCGATTATCACCCGTGGCTGATTGGTTGAGTAACATGCTATTTTTCCATTTTCTGAGTAGGTATTAAATTAATATATTTTTCATTCACGTTAAATTAATTATACGTTTTTGTCGAGATTCTTTACCCATTTCTCTCCCAATAAGTCATGGTCGTCCGAGATACTTACGGTTTATTATCAAAATAATTATAATGATAATAGGAATGGGTGCAATGATTAATTTAAAAATTATTTCCAAACACGCGCTTTTACTTTAGATCACTTGTTCACTGTTTAACACAAATCGATGTTTTCTACTTTAAAATTGACCAACTTTATTTAAAATTGATTTATTTTTATTCGGACCTTAGATTCTTAGCTACTTCATGCAAAAAAAAATAGTAGCTTGCTGAAAATTGTTAGACCTAATTCTATTGTTGTAAAATGACATTGTTTATCACTTAATCGTGGACAAAGTTGCAGATATTCGCTTGTTTTATATAACAAAATGGCGCATAGATGGAGTTACGAGGTTGTTAAGTTTCCTGTTCTTCTGTGGTTACTGGCGTCTCTGGTATAAAAATTTTTCAAGGACATTCGTTTGGGTCAGTACTATCTTATTCAACTGAAAATTGAATTTCATACAATACAATAAAGCATGGATGGAGTTACGTGGTTTTTTGAATTTCCTATTTTTCTGTGCGTATGGGCGTTTTCGGGTCAAAAATTCCAAGGATATTCGTCCAGGTCGGTATATATAATAATTGATTCGATTTAAAATTGAATTTTTTATAATTCAATGGAGCCTAAACGGAGTTACGAGATTTTTGAATTCCTTGTTTTTCTGAAATTATTGGCGATTTTGGGGCTAAAATTTTTCAAGAACATTTGCCACAGTCGATAGTATCCGATTCGATTGAAAATTGTATTTTATATAACAGAATGGAGCGTAGATGGAGTTACGAGGTTTTAAAACTTCCTCTTTTTTTGGTGCTTTTGTGCGTTTTTGAGACAAATATGTTTTTAGGACATTCGTCAGGGTCGATAGTAGGCTATCCGATTCCCTTAAAAAATTAATTTTATAAATTTTTAGCGGTGCTACATTCATATTGAGATATTCCCTTGGAATTTTCTCGCCTCCTGATTCCGAAACCACCCTGTATGTACATCGGCGTATCGAAGCTTTTACCTTTTCCTTCTTTTTGTTTTTTTTTTTTTCTTCTTCTTCGTTTTCTTGTCTTTATGATGTTCGGACACGGCGCGATATGTCGCGCGACGTAACGTCCTCGTAAATGAGCAAGATAAGTACACGATAAGGGTTGGGCAGGTAGAAGGGATGAGGGTGGCAGAGCTATAGTTGGTCAACTGCGTCAACTCGCTATCGTCGTCGGCACATGGTCGTCTTTGCCGTCATCGTCGCCTAAAAACGCTTCGTTGGTGGTGTTTCGTCTTGGTCGTAAAATGGGTCCAACTTGATGTTTGGTTGAACAGTAAGTATAGGTAGGCAGTAGGTAGGTACATACATACATACATACATACATACATACATACATAATATAAAACGTTTCAAAGGGGTTGAGAAATAAAGATACGACCGTCCTGGGCCGACTCCCGTTTAACGGGCGACTGTATACGAAAGGTCACCCTGCGGGTCTGACCCAACAACGTTTCCAATTATTTAGGCGAAAATGAAGCGACATCCCTTTACCGGGTCGTTGTTTCTTTTCAAAAATTACTTTAAAAAGAAAAAAGGGGGTGATAGAGGGAGCTGAATTGGTCAGAATGAACGAATTGACTCCGTAATAAGGAAGAATATAGGTGGTGCTAGGAGGTTCGACAGCTCCGATAACATTCTCAGCCTTTTGCAATAGACTAAAATGAATGAATAAGAGTCAACGTAGCTGAGTAACAATGGCAAACACGAGGAATACGAAAATAACGGCTACCTACCAGTTACGATTGGTTGAATTGAAAAAACTAACGAATGGAGACGAGCAAAACACTACTCTACGTCTTACAAGTAAAGTACAAAACCATTATTCAATAAGAATTTCTACATCAGGTGAGTAATACGAATTTCAGTCAAGTACCTACCTAGATATTGAAATTTATTCATCTTCAACATGCTGAACATGGTTCAAAAAGGTGGCAGTATGCAAAATTGGTATTGCAGAAGGTATAGGGTCATCACCAAAACCAAGACTGGACGGTGTACGAGTAAGACCAAATGAAGAGCTCATTTCCAAAAACTCCATCCCATCTCACAAAAATTAAATTTTTTATGCAACGAAGAAACCGTATCCTGACTTTCCAGTTCTCTTTTGTAGTAACTTCTGAATATGAAAATTATTTAGTCAGTATTTCGGTCCGAACATTTTGCAATTTGTGCACCAAAACTCGCCATTTTTAATCATTCGTACGTTTAAATTTAGAATTTCGAGAGTTACTTTCGTGTTATTTTACCTCATAAATTGGAAAAATTTTGGATATTTGAACATTTTATAGTTTTAATAACATTATTAGATCCTGTTCATTTTCTCTCTTTATGTGAAAATTAATAAAATTATTGATAGAATACTTTCATTTTTTATTGTTTCACGATCGTACGACGAGCCATTTTTCTCCTGATAACAAACTACCAAACGTAAATAATTGTTGAGTTTGTTGCATCAGCTACTTTTTTTAGGCGTTCACCACGATTGGTATTATTTCTGCTCGTTTAAATACCGCATACTTTTCTTTCTTTTTTTTTGCCGTGCAGCTGAATCTATCATATTTCTCTGTTGTACATGAATTTTAAATGTTTAAAATATGTACGTATTCATTTTATTTGAATCAATACTTACTTTGTAAATTAATTATGTTGAAGAAGTTATTTTTGGTCTTAAAATAACAAGGATACCTATAAGTAGATACCTTAGCTAGTTGATAGAAACTATTTCCAGTTTCGAACATTACTTCAGACAATGCCAATATTGCTAAATTCAAAGATTTTTGAATGATTTAATCAAAATCAATTTTTTTGCATATCCTGAACATAGCTAATGTTATTTAAAAAAATAAATCACTTCCTGTATCTTTTGTAGGAAAAATAGAAGCATGAGCGATTTATTTCACATATAGGTACCTATAGGTCAGAAACAATTAGATTAAAATTTCAGCGACTGTTTTTTCATCAATATATTTTATTTATCATCATCTATTTAAAGGAACGATTTGTCTAATAAACGAAAAATAATAATAATAACAATTAAATCTGACTTTGGTACTTCGATGAGGCTTACTCCCGAGTCTAATCATAGTTATGAAGAAGAATATTAATGAAATTTTGTTTCAGGTTCAGAACGTAGATAAATCGAGCATAACAATTTTATAAGACTTAACGTATAGTACTGACTACTATTTTTTTCTAACTTTTGTTTGACCCTTAGAAAAACGTTTATCGCTCAAAACCAATGCGGCAAGATTTTCCTAAAACAGTACTTCCGACTTTTTTTC
The DNA here is from genome assembly GCA_011428145.1 of Ericerus pela. NCBI lineage: Eukaryota > Metazoa > Arthropoda > Insecta > Hemiptera > Coccidae > Ericerus > Ericerus pela. Next base: position 193,888 of record WOFM01000245.1, read on the forward strand.
CTTTTCATAATTACCAGATATTAGTAGCTCTGTTCTTTATAAAAAAAATTGCGGAACTTTTTAGCACATATTCAAATAGGTGGATCTAATAAGACCGCCAAAGTTAATCTGAGAAGTTGAAAACTCGTCGAGAACATATTAAAACTTAGTTTTCCCACTTTTTTAACCATAAACTTGATTTCGAATGAATATTATTTTATAATCTGCGTTACCCATTCGTGACAAAAACTGTGTTGGATTAAAACGGAGTTTAGATTTTCGTTCACCTTTACCATGGAATTATAACGATCTGCACATACCGAGGCAAATGTACACGTCATAACGTGTCTTCTTCATTAATTTAAAGGCGCTTTTAAAACTTCCAGCCTGCGGGTACGTAGTGAAAGTTTCGGTCATTTCGAAGCTCGACGACACTCAAGCTACACATACCGTATATTTATTGGCGGACTGATCTCGTTAATGTATACTTTCCACGCGATATACTCGTGTATATCATATACGAAGTACCCTTCTCCAGCACACCCTTCATTGTCGTAGAAAAGCACGAATTTCGTACCGCATTTTCCAACGAGTTGACGTATGAGACGTAAATTGGTTTCGTTGGAGCAAAAAGGGAAGCTGCATGTCTTCGCGTCAAATTTTTCAACGCCTTCTCCGTATTCGAAAGAGTGAAGACTACACTACATATATATATATATATATACACGTGTAATTTATAACTTTATCAAGCACCTGAAAATTCAAACATGTTCGTATAGTCTTAGAAGCTTCATTGCCTAAATAACGTGGAAACTTAACCATCTTACGTTTGCCACTAAGCTATGTAGATACTTTTATAAGAAAAATGGTAATGAACAAATGTCATGCAGCTATAAAAATGTGCACTCATACGGTGCTCATAAAATATCTACTTGTTGTAGAGATTTTGCTTTTTATAATATTTTTTGCAAATAGATAATAACTATTGTTATCTTAATCTATCAACTATATTTAACTCTGTATTTTATATTATTTTAAGATTAACTCAGGACAGGCTTGTAGCTGGCTAATAGTTTCTTAAAATATAAATGTTGGTTTTACATCCAAGGGACAACAAAATATAGATGATCTCTCACACAGTTTAGAGCTCATAATACCGCAACTACCTCAGCGTCAGTGCCTTCACGGCAGCCATTAGTAACCACTCCTGCGCATTATGTACTGCACAGGGGGGTCGGGGCGAAGCCCACGACAAGGCTAACCCAGGCTTCAAACAATGGATGAGTAAAATGTTGGTCTTGCAGAAAGTTTGAAACTCAGATCAAGTCTGAAACTTCACTACGCGAGAACATAACCAAATGAAAAACTTGAGAAAAAGTCATAACAAACAAACTGTAGGTAAAATTTTCGCAGTTTTGCCTCTCAAATAATATTGTTTCAAATGTGGAAACAAAAAAGTAAAAAAAAACTTTTGCACATAATATTATACAATAAATTAAAAATAATCATTACATTTTGATAATTTCAATTTACTAAAAGGTCAATTTGATCAAGAGAGGGGAAGATGACAAATTTTGGGGAGTTGAGATTTTTTTTTACTCTTCAACAAATTTTGACTATTTTTATATGGATTCTGTGGTCATATTTGTAACAGCATAAAAGAAGTGGTATCGTACCCGATAAAACAATCTTTATGGTTACACTTTATATGACTATATCAGTCTCAGAAATGAGTACTAATACCTCTAAATGTTAATTATTAAAAATAGTTTATTGTCCACACTCATATGGTGGACCTTAACTTTCTGGAATCAGTCTTTTGAAAAAATAATTCAAACACAAAGAGTTAATTCTTTCAACATAAATAATATTCAATGTTTTGAGAACAGTGTTACACAGTCTCAGTTATGAAAGTAAATTGCCATATATTCTATGATAAACATGAGTTTATGTACTATTTTTGGGGTTATGTTTTTAAACCATGGTTAGTACAAAGTGAGGATATACGAAGTAAAGAGACTCGTGTATTCGAGGGACCATTGTAAATGGGATCGTTGAATACTGTTAGATATTGTCTGTGTTTACAGTAATTTTTAAACGATAAAAAGAAGAAGAAGATAAATTCATGAAGGAAGAAGAACAGTCAATAGAATTTGGGAATATTGTAAAATAATATCACCTGTGTACAAATATAGTTGTTTATAATTTTTATGGCTCACTATATATGTTATAATACATTCATTTTTTTTTCTTCTTTTTTTTTTGGCATTTGGGGGAATGTCCCCTCTGGATTTTCCACAGGCTGCCCTTCTCTTTTGTCTGAAAAGTTCACTCTTTATAAGAAATATATTATATTGACGTGATCATTGGAATTATCATAGAGGGCTCGAGATTTTTCCTAATTTTGAATTGTCATACCAGACTCTACAATTTGTTCACATAAAGACTCTTCATCAGTCAGTGACAAATCCTGGAAATCCTGGATACCCATAGCACACATCTTGAAATGAAAATTACCACTCTAACATATAGACACCCAATGCCATTTCCCCAGTTAAATTTGCTATTGTCTTTAATTATTAGGAAGCACCATATTGGATTAGGTAAATAACAGATTTAATGGATGGCTTCTCAGCACTCAATTTGAGGAATAAAAGTTTACTAAATTTATGGTTTGCAATAAGTATTTATGAAAAAAAAAATTTTTTCTCCCTATCTAGTGATATAGCCAAGGGGCTGACTGAGGGTTAGAACCGTCAATAAAATTTTTAAAAACCCTCTCCAGAGAATTTATGGGGGCTCAAGATCTTGTTATGTTTCATTGTTTTTCTTGACAGTGCATATTATTAGTTCATCAAATTTTTTTTTGGTAAGGCCTTCACAGATTTTGAGGAGCTCAGTTCCCATGCTTCCTTATCTGTATCTCCAACTTTCTCGCTGAAGATTTTTGTTAACTAAAAAATGTGAAAATATCAACTTTTCTTGTTGAGAAAGTCTATTTGATCAGTTAAGGTTGAATGCAAGAATGATACTAAAGTAAAAACTGATACTCAAATATTGATTCAAACAGTCTTGGTATATGGAGATATAATACTCACAGTTCATAGTATCAGTACTTGCTTACATTTAAGCATTATTCTTGCATTCAGCCTTAACAAAATGGTGTGGCTGTTAAAAATCATATAGGTGCCTATATTTTGGAAATGTGGAAACATGAACCATATATACAGACAGATAAATAGTGATATACTTAATATATATACATGCTTTCATCTTGCAATACTATCAGAGGAGGCATAGTGGTGTCGATAATGTTGTCGTTTTTTCAGATCTGTAGGTCGCTGATTCGAATCCCCTCACTGGCGAATCTACAGGAAAGATATTAATAATAAATTTAGTTCAGTCAACAATAACGGTAAAAATTTTGTAAACAAGCCCAAAATTTGTCTGCAAGACCAAAACCAAGACCCATACCAATACCAAGCCCGCCATAGTTTTGATTTTGTTACCTTATTCTTTATTTATAACTACGAAAATGTTTCAAGTGCGAAGGTAAATGACCAACCCTAAATATCAAATGGGCTGCCAAACCCTCCCTACTCACCCCAAAAAATGAAAAAATATCTAAGTCTCACTTCTCCTACGTTTAGTGTTTCTCCATTAAAAACTGTGGAATACCGTTTTGTGAGAGATATTCACACTAGAAGGTTTTCAACAGTATTTGCGTGTTCTGCCACTTCATACGGTTAAGTATGGGAGAGCCATATCCTTGGCAAACACTGGCGATTTTTGAGCCAGTTCTGAGAGTTTATATACAGAATTTGGTACACGCACACAGACACACATGCATACATACATGTACGTAATTATGTCATGCGTTACGTCGTTTCTTGCCTCTGTTGAGGTGATAAGAAACAACGCAGCACGTTTGGTACCGGGGCGTGACATCACCGAGATCGTTATCTGGTAATTGATCTTGGCCCGTGCAATGAATCTTACCTGTATGTACGTACAGGTACGAACATACAAACGCACCAATGTAAATTTGTTTAACGTTATAAAGACGATTTTTGCCAGCCTTTGGGCGGCGACTGTTGTTGAGGGGTGCGAGCCCCTATTACCTCATACGAGTATTGTCCCCACAGCTACTCCCCCCCAGTTTTTGCGCTGCAAAAATGATAAGTCGTGTGCCTGGGGGGACTTATCGAGTCTATTGCTGTCGCTGGTCCCTCTCCCATTTGGCCAAGGCCAATCCTACTGCGGCACCCACACACTCGTAAGACATCTTACGAGCATTGAATCGGGCCTGGTAGGATTCTCAGTTTTGTTGCCCCCTACGTCTGGGCAGTTGGTTTTGTGCCAGACGAGTGTAAGGATGAGGACGACATGGAGGTGGAGGACCAGTTGGGGTTTTCAGTGTCGGCCAGTTGAACATCGGGGAGTTTGACATACCCGATGGTCTGTAGGCTAGACCGAAGGTAGGAGGAGGGTGTGTTTGAGGCACCTCTTCTACCGGGAGTTGCCTCTTCACTTCCAATGCCATCAGGGTTGAGGACTTCGAGGGTGGGTTCTCCACTCTCGGTGTCCTCTCTGGTGACTTTGGAGGCAAGATGAGGGCAGGAAGGGGTGTGGACATCATCTTGACGATGTCCGCAGCCGATGTCGTGTCCATCAGCAATTCATTTTTGATTCGTTCAATTTCCTTTTCTTGCTCCGTCTGTTCCTTAGTCTTTACAGGCTGAGGTACAGGCGGAACGATAAATTGGAATTCTGGTGTCAAAAATGATGTGTTAATTGGGGACAACATGATGCAAGGAAGGAAAGACAAAATATTTATAGAAGAAAAGAAAAGAAAAATTAGTAGAATATTCGGCGTGTTAAATTGTCAACAGCAGAAAGGCGAGTGAAAAATGTTGCGAGAATATTTTTCGTTCGCAGCTTTATTCCAAGTCATTATCTTATTTCAGACAGGTTCGGATTGGATAGTGCATTAAATATTCTTTAGCTGAAAAGTTTTCCGGTCAAAATCTGTTAAGTATAAGCAGAGTTAAGCGTGTTTGAATTTTCGTACTTTTGAATTTTGTATTTCACAAAGGAATGCACTCTTCATTTGTGACGTCACGATCTGTTGACTATTTTGTTATCTGAATATTTGTCAATAGAAACACGTTGCGAAGTTTTCTTCCATATCGCACATGGGTTTGTTTATTCGTGTCATTTTTTATTTGTACGCATTTATTCTCTTCTTATCTGCCAAATTTCTTTTGTTGAAAATATTCCCAGATTCTCGTGCGTATTTTTATGCGGGTTTGTAATTTTCGCAGCGGATATTAACTTTCGTGAATATTTTTAGTTTTTCCTTGCCAATCTTTCAGATTTTCGAGTTGGAATTTGATTTTTTTTGTTTTCTGCTGCCAAGGGGCCTGCCTCTTTTTTGTGGGCATAAGGGGGCCGACGGATCGTAGTGTATTTTGACAATCTTGTCACTAAACTTCACCATTTTCTTGATTTTTGTTCTTTCTACTGGTGATTTTTGTGATTTATCACCTTTTTCATCCTATTTGTCCTCTACTTTTTGTGGTTGTATGGTATTGGACTGTGTGGTCTGTTTTTCTTCTTCTATTTTCCTATCTGTCATCTTCCTTGTTGCTCTTTGGAGCATTTTTCGTTTATAAGGTACGCAGGTTTCAATCTATCAATTGAAATCGTTTTATCTTCACCTGCGATTAGTATCACAAAATTCTTGTCATCTCGTGTTACAACCTTATAAGGACCGGCGTATGGTTTCTCCAACAAAGATCTTATTTTCTCGTCTCTGACAAACACATGAGAAGTTGTGGCCAAGTGTTTGGAGACATAAATCTTTGGTTGGCCGTGACGAGCTGCCTGTTTCAAAAAACTGTTAGCATCAGTCCATATGTTTTGGACAAGCGTTTTGGGGCTAATTTCTTTTGAGTGGGTGAAAAAGTCCCCTGGTAGGTGTAACTCTTTGCTGAGCGCTAACTGCGCCGCAGAGTATCCTGTGTCCGTTTGAAGAACAGATCGAAGGCCCAAGAGGATGCTTGGTAGTATGTCAACCCATCTCTTGGTGTCGTAAGCCATGATGGAGGCTTTCAAAGCACTGTGCCATCGCTCAACTTTACCATTTGCTTGAGGATGGTAAGCTGTGGTGTGATTGTGTTGTGCACCAAGCTTCTTAGACAGCTCTTGGAAAAGTGAGCTTTCAAATTGACAACCTTGGTCCTTGATGATGACTTCAGGTACGCCATAGCAGGCAATCCAGGTATTGTATAACCTGGCAGCTACCGTGTGAGCTGTCATCTCATAGAGAGGAACTGCCTCTGGCCATTGAGTTGCTCTATCGATCATTGTCAACAGGTATCTGTGTCCTTGGGATAGGGGTAATGAACCCACCAAGTCTATGTGTATCGTTTTAAACCGCTCCGTTTGTTTAAAAGATTTGAGAGGTGAACGAGTGTGTCTTCCTACTTTGGACTCTTGGCAATTCAGGCAACTGCGAGCCCATTTGTTGCAGTCGGACTTCATTCGAGGCCAAACAAATCTTGATGCTACTAATCCAGCAGTGCATTTTGGTCCAGGGTGCGATAGATTATGCACACTACTGAAAGCCAATTTGCGATACTTTGTCAGCAGGAATGGCCTATTCTTGCCTGTACTAATGTCGCATGTTAGTAAAACGTCAGTACCAGGGATTTTCCTTTGTCTCAATTTGAGAGCTGTGTCATCGTTTGACAACAGTTCTTGCAATTCTGCATCCCTTAACTATTCTTTAGCTATTTCAGCGTAAGGTAATTGAGATGGTGCTGAGATGGCTTTGATCCTACTAAGAGCATCAGCTGGAGTGTTGAATTCTCCACTTATATACTGGATGTCCGTAGTCAACTGTCCTATGTAGTCCAATTGTCAAGCTCTTCTCAGTGAAGCTGGTTCTGTCTTTTGCGTGAAGGCATGTGTTAGGGGTTTATGATCTGTATACACAGTGAAACATCCACCATCTAATTGGTGCCTGAAATGCTTCAACGCAGCAAATATTCCCAGTAACTCCCTGTCATATGTGCTGTAGTTCTTCTCGGTTTTTGATAGCTTTCTGGAGAAGAAAGCGAGCGGTAACTTCTTGTCGACACATAACGGCAGACTTTCATCTGGGTGAGCTAGTATAGTTGCATTTGCCAGTGTTTCTTTGATGTTTTCAAAGGCTTTTTCAGCTTCTTCTGTCCAATCGAGTGGAGTTTTATCTTTTTATTTATTTGTTTTGATCAATGCAAACAGCTTACTTTGTTTGGCTGCAGCGTTTTTAATGCAACGTCTGTAGAAATTCACCATCCCCAAGAAGCGTCTGAGTTCTGCAACGTTTGAGGGTTTCAGGAATTTCAATATGGGCTCTATCTTGGTCTTCAAAGGGGAAATGCCTTCGGTCGAGACTTGATAGCCAAGAAAGTCAATTTTGGTTTGTTTGTATAAACTTTTTCCAACATTGATGGTAAGTCCAGCAGCGTGTATACGCTGTACGATGGCTCTTACATTCTTCTCGTGCTGTTGCTCACCGCCTTCTGAGCAAATGCATATGTCATCCAAATATGCATAAGCAAACGGCAAATCCATAAACAGTCCATTGATGAATCTCTGGAAAGTTTGTGCAGAATTACGGAGTCCAAATGGCATTCGAAGGTATTCAAATAAACTAAAGGGGGTTATGACCTCTGTCTTTAGAATGTCCTGTTCGGCCATTGGAATTTGGTGGAATGCCCAGTTGATGTCGATTTTTGTGAACATCGTTTTACCCTTCATATTCACATTGAAATCTATTATGTTTGAGACTGGATAGTGATCAGGAACTGTTTTGGCATTTAAGGCTCTGTAGTTTCCAACGATTCGCCAATCTCCACTTGCTTTTTTGGTCATGTGTATCAGGGAACTCCATGAGCTTTTCGAGGGGCGGCATATGCCTTACCCTATTATGTGATCATAGTATTCCCGTGCTGCTTTGAGTTTATCAGGCAGTAGCCTGCGGGCTCTAGCATGTCAAGGCGGTCCTTTTGTTTCTATATAGTAAACGGTGTCAAGCTTATAGGTCGGATGCCTGCAAATCGATGGTTGAGTGACTCCAGGATAGTCTGACAGAATCCGTAGGAATTGTTCGTCAACTTTAGTGCAGCTGGATATGTTGTTGTCCAGTTAGTACGCTAGCGTTTTGCCTTTCACCCATAGACCAGTATTGTTGTCTATGATTTTTCCATTTTTGAGGTCAATGACCAGGTTGTAGTGCGTGAGAAAGTCTGCGCCCATGATCGGAGTTGGAACTTCCGCAATTGTGAAGGACCATGTCATGTCTCTTCGCAAACAGATGCTTACTTTGCTGGATTTATTCCGTAAGCTGGAAGGTTTTGACCATTCACAATTCGGAGGTAGTATTTCGTAGGAAATGACTTTTGGTTTTTACTAACTGGCAAAATGCTCAAGTCAGCACCTGAGTCTATAAGGTAATGTCTCCTGTTTGTCCTGTCCTTGATGAACAGGTGGCGTGAATACTTTTTTGAGGGATCTTCAGCCGCATAGATGACCCCTCTTTCTAGTTTGACGGCTTACTGTACGTTTTTCCCCACCATTGGCATCTGTTGTTGCACTTGGTGGCCTCTGCGTCACATCTATTATGGAAGAAGCAGGATTTATCGTCCCAGTTTTGAGACTGGGGTTTGGGGGACGATGTTCTTCTAGGGGGAGTTGGACTCTGACCCCTGGTAGAATTGCTCTTTTGGTCTCTGGACCTGGACTTTCTATCGTTATTTCTATTGTTGCTCCTGCTTTTTGAGCGGTTGTTACTTCTACCGTTTCTTGAATTATTGTTATTACTCTTCTTCTTTATTTCGCTAGTCAGTTGAGCTATCTGGGCTCTAAGCTGAGCTAGTTCTTCGGTCTCTGTCGATACTGCACAAATTGAGGATGCTGATCTCGAATGTTACGGTGCACTATCGGCACTCTTTGCCAAGAAGTCTAGGTCCTTGGAGTTGTTAATCACCATGGTACCCACAGCTGCCAGACACTGTACAACATGTTGGGGCAGTTGCTTACAGAACTGGTTCCCAATGACTGACGGTGATACGATGTTGTCAGCCTTCTGTCGTAATTTGGCCATGAAGGTGGAGGGTTTATCATCTCCAATCTTCATCCCACCCATAATATCAACAATTATTTGGTTTTGAGTTTTACCAAACACATTTCAAATTTTCTTGCAGAACCAACTGTATTTATCTGCTTCCGCCAGAGGGCATTCCATGATATACGGAATGCGGCGTATTATTTCTACGGGCATGCTGCTGCAAATGTGTGAATACTTCTGGTCGTTCTGTAGGTTCTCTATCTTGAGACGACCTTCAAGGAGAGTCAACCTGAGTTCTACCTCATTTGGCAAAAATTCTGGAATCTCAATCCTCCGCCTTTGGATCGCAGGGTTCTGCAGAGTCTGCATCTGCAACAGCTGTAGTAGCTGTGCAAGCACTTCAGGGGTCAGCTATGGCTGACCACTTCCACCTGTTCCAGGCTGGTTCGATGTTGGGTTTGTCGTATTTCCATTTCCATTAGGCATTGTAATCTGCTGTACTTCTTTTTTGGCAAAGGTTTTACCAGACTCAATCGGTTGTCGGTCTGGGGTCAAAGGGTCGGAGTCTTGGCTCAAAAGACGACTACTTCTGAGTGTGCGAGCTGTTATCTCATTTGGGTTGACGACAGCTCCCAAATGCAAGGCTTCTGGTCTCCGGATTTGTTTTTGCTTTTCCGGAGTCTCAAAGACTTCAGAGTCTCTGGTCATAGCTGGAGGAGTTGGCGGATGAGGGCAACTTTGTTCCTCCAGGTCTACTTCTCTTGGTTCCCTTCTGGCAAATATATTTGGAAGGGGGGGTTTAATTTCCCACTTTTAAAGTCAGACCTCTGCTTTGACAGCCAAAGGTGTCTAGGTCTGTGAAAAAATTTGTATCACAAGAGAGTAACTCGCCAGCGCACCACACCTAGTTTTAGAATTAGCGCAACGCGCCTAGACTCCCATGACATAGCCAAAAAATCACATCGGGGTCACCACTGTAGAATACCTTGTCGTGAGAGATATTCACACTAGAAGGTCTTCAACAGTATTTGTGTGTTCTGCCACTTCATACAATTAAGTATGAGAGAGCCAAATCCTCGGTGAACACTGGCGATTTTTGAGCAGGTTCTGAGAGTTTATATACAGGATTTGGTACACGCACACAGACACACATGCATACGTACATGTACGTAATTATGTCATGCGTTACGTTGTTTCTTGCCTCTGTTGAGGTGATAAGAAACAACTGTAGCGCGTTTTGTACCGGGCCGTGACATCACCGAGATCGTTATCTGGTAATTGATCTTGCCCCGTGCAATGTATCTTACCTGTACGTACGTACAGGTACGAACATACAAACGCACCAGTGTAAATTTGTTTAACGTCATAAAGACGATTATTGCCAGCCTTTGGGCGGCGACTGTCGTTGCGGGGTGCGAGCCCCTATTACCTCATCCGAGTATTGTCCCCACACAAACAATTAGAAAAAAAATGTTCCATAGAAACAACAAAAGGGTCCCCGCATTCGTAAATCAGCCTCAAGAATCTACACTGAACCAGAAAATTTTTGTGAAAGCAGGCTAAATCTTTCTCATCCGTAGAACAATCACAACTAGTTTTTCACTGTAATCCTCATTTTTGGAACATTTATGAGGGCAGAGTAACACTGGCTCATTTACTACCATCTAAAACTCCTGAAATGTCTAACTGATCGATTACAAGCGAATGTCTAACGAAGAAATATCGATATTTATGGGTTAAACAGCTCTGTGGTCCAAGGTGGCTACAGAATAGAATAAGTTCGATGTGGGTTTTTTCATTTTATTAACATTTTTTTTCAATAAATGCTCTTGAATTTTGTGTGGCCATATTAAACTATGGACCTACGATATTTAGTTCGCGAGCGAAAAAAAAACCGAAGAAACAAAAATGTCGCGAACGCCTTATAATAATATGATATCCGCAAGGATTGGTTTTTTCTGTTTTTCTGATTTTTTTTTTTTTTTTTTTTTAATATAAAACGACGTCGCTTATGCGAAAAATGACCTCGAACCGCAGTTAAATGCAAGTGTTACATCTTCGAATCGGAAAATCTACAAGAGAAAACCGAAAGGAAGAAAAAAAATTGTATCGAGTCCACTTCGTAGAAAGTATTAATAAAAGTAGTGTAGGCCTCTTTTTTAAACGACATAAAGATATACGGTACATATTATAGAATATGGCCGAATGAGGCGACTTTCGTAAATCATTCGATTATTTATTGCACACGCAAAAAAAAAAGCACAACTTTCGGCTATCTTTAGTGGTGGTTTTTTCACTATTTTTGTCCCCTTTTTTTCCTCCCCCCATCCATCTCTTCGTTGTCGTTGTACGATATAGATTTTCCAGGACGATTTTCAATTATATATCTGTACGTAAGATACAGAAGCGAAAAGGGATGATGTTGGTTTTAAATGATTGTTTGTCTCTGATTCGATGACAAATGATAATCGTTATAAATAAGTTGAAGACAATGGTGAAAGAAGGGGAAAAGCGATGGTCGTCTGATTTTTAATTTTTAACAAAGAAAGGAGAAATTCGGCGGCAGTAAAGCAGACTTGCTCTGGAGTTGTGGATTACTTTTGAATCCAAGACCACGACTGTGGATGGAAAATCAACACCATGCAACACTGAGAAAGCAAGACCAAGCTCACGAGCAATTTTGTTCATCCCTAAATTGGACCAAACCAAGACTGTGGTGCAACACTAATACCTACACAATAAAACAAGATTAAGACGAGACTTGACTGGCTAAGACAAAATCAAAACCAAGATGAACAACATTACGTATCACTGAGGTGGTGTCGGGATCTAATGAAAAAAAAATTTACATGATTTGCACTTCTTTGCACAGTCGAGGATATATTCGAAATGATTTTTGTAGGTATTTAAATTTAATTTTCTTAAATAAACACTATCCCCACTAGGAAGTATTTCGTAGTCATGATTTTTCCTATGGGATATGGGGTTAAAAATGGATTTTCAAGTTTCTTTATTTTTAGATACCTAGCAGCCTATTTCAATAACCCTTTGGATTTGACGTATTTGATCTTGAATATATAGGATTGATACGTACGAAATTTTTGTGTGGGGTTTCTGACATTTTTATCATTTTTGTTGTAAACTTTATTTTTTTCACTTTTTGTTGCAAACTTTCACTTTTTATTACAAAATTTGTTTTCTTTGTTTTCCAAACTTTTTTTTTTTTCAATTTTTTTGCAAACTTTGTTTTTATTTTTCGTTGCACATGACGTCATCTTTTTACTATGTACCTACCTAAGGTTAAACATTTTGATAAAAAGAAAAAACTGAAATCTAATTCCTGTTTGATCCGGAATTCGATCAATAGCTTTTGTTTGATCAAAAATTCAAATTTTTTTCAACTTTCTGTTTTATCAGGTGTTAACTTTGACTACACAGTGAGAAGTACTTTCCTAATCAAAATTAAATAAAATTATTCTCATACTAAATCTTACTGAGATCCGATAAATAAATACTCCATTCCTTTCCCTACATCATATTTCTCTAATAATCGATCAAAATGTATATATGTAAGAAAAAGAAATACGGTTTATATGGTGAGGCATCGGATCTCAATAAATTGTAAAACTAATAACAGACTTCCCCGGTTAGATCTGAGATAACAAGATCAGACAACATCTAACTAATGTGTAAGTGGGGAAGTCAGTTTGTTTTTAACCAGCTTGAAGTAACATACATTTTTTCATTCACATTTTGAATATATAAAGGGAAAAGTTCGTATAAATTGGGATTATTATTTCTTCAAAGGATTCGTTTTTATAATCGGAACGCCTTATGTTAGCTGCTATCAAATATGCCAACAGAAGAAACAGTAAGACGATCAATGATTTTCATCACCATGTAATATAGCTAAACAAGGGACAAGAACGGACAATCAACATCACTAGATTCAGTAATATTTAAGCCAAATAACATCAGCTATTAACATGTGTTTTATTAAACTATTATGTAGAGTGATCATCCACCAAATTATAGGGCTTTTAATAATAACTTAGGAGGAGTTGTGTAGGGTCTATATGATGTGACCTCACATTCACAGTAGTATATGGGATACTAAGTTTTCATGTCTTTCCCTTCCCAAATCCAAGGTACCATCATTCTTAAGATCTATAATCTTGGGCTGTCTTGTTTTCTCTATGGGTAATTTTGATATTTCAGATCTTTTTTATTTTACTTAAATTAATATAATAACTATCTTTGGGGTGTCACAACAGTACCGGACCAGTAAAGAAAGATAATTTCTGCTTAGACATGGCGACGCTAAATAGGCAACCAAAGTGTACCTTTTGACGTATTTTGCTTTGTTCATGTATGCTATCTGTGTGAATTTAAGGGATCTATTAATCAGATGTATTCTAAATTGGTGAACTCAAGCAAAACAACAAAAATACATAGAAGGTATGGAGGATTATTTACTTTTTCACTGGCATGTGTTGACATTAAAAAGTAAATTGGTGTTATGGAGCATCACTGGTCCAGTACTACCTATATAATCAAAGGGTGCTAACCATAGTCGAAATTTCAATGAAAAACTTCTTTGGAAATTCAGCTCAGTTTCAGTTTTAATAAAAAATTCAAGATTATTGTTGGCATGCTGGGAAAGCATGGGAAAAATATTGCTGTCAATAATTTTGTGGAATACCTTGTTGTGAGAAAGTATTCTCACCAGAAGGTAAATTCAACAGAATTTAAGCGTGTTCAGCCACTTCATATTTAACATATGGGTAAGCCAAAACCTGGGCAAACACTGGCAATTTTAGAACCAGTTTGGATGGTTTATATACTGGCTTAATTACACGCATACATACACACGTACGTAAAGAATATATACGTAAGTGAGAGCGGCCCGGTTGCATCATCTCTTGTAGTGATAAGAGATGATGGGCCAGTTTGTGTACGGATTGTGACATCATCAGATTGTTGAGATAAGTCACGATTTGGTACTTGTACATTACCTGCAAGTACATGCAGGTAATTATGATCAAACGTATTTTTGTGTTTGTTTAACATCACAAGGACGATTATTTGCCATCCCTTTGGGGCGGCAACTGTTGTCAAGGGGTCCAAGCCCCTATACCTCATACCAGTGAATCCCCACACATTTCAAGACAGAATTCCTAGAAATTCAAAAAGAAAATTACCTAAGTCACCATAAAGAACAATACTGTTAGTAAATTTTAGCATAGTTACTTCATTGGCCAGTTTTTAAGTGAAAGAAGTTTTCTAAGATTTAGCTGAAACATTTTCACTTAGGTTACTCCAAACTTCCTATGTGACAACAACAATTGGCTTCTTTTTTGAATAATATTCTCCACATTATTACATACAGAACATTCAAAATTTATGAAAAATTATCCTAATATACAAAAAATTGAAAAGCAAAAATTTTCGCTTACTTTCCAGAGTTTAGAAAAACGTTAATGAATTTATCGGGTAAAAACATCTAAGAAATTAAAAAAAAAAAATCATTTTAAAAAAAATTGTTTTTAATAGCTCAAAGATTACCTATAATGGTATTTTTCAAAATTTTAATAAAAATCGATCGTTGAAGTATTTTTTCCATGGACTCTTACCCACCTGTAATCCTTTGCCCAGAATATAACGACCAACCCCGTTTCCAAAACTATAAAATTTATATTTACATAGCCTATTTTTTTTCCTTCAATTAAATACCCTATTTAATGCCTCAGCAAATGTTATCAGATATTTTGTCCTGCATCCACCAAAACCAATTATAGATAGTCGTTTTTGAATGAAAAATTCCTGCGGAGTGAGAAAAAGCTGACTCAAAATAAAAATAGGTACCTATAAGAAAATACAAGAGTTTATTATGTAGTCGTAGCCTACAACGAAGACGATAATTATTTTCAATCAAATTAACTGTTTAATGCGAAGACGTAGTAAACGATCGTATTTTGCGATTGGATTGTATTTTAAATAATGAGAAGGCAGGTACCGTTATGCCAATGTAATTCGATTCTATGTCCAGACAAAACAATTTCACTGCCATACATGCGTTCGTTACGATCGTTATTATTAGATTAATGGGACGATTAACTGCGTCGATAATAATTTTATTCATTAGCAGTGACACTCGTGCTAATAATTTTATTGCTCTAGCCCTAATAACAGCGATAGAAACTGATGCTCTTCTATCTAGAGGCAAAATATTATGGGCTGAACAATAAAAAATTTTGTATTTTCAAGTCTAATATGCAGGTAAGCATAGATGAATATTTTCACCATCTCATCAACAAAATGGCGAACTAATCTATTGGACCAAAAGTAAACTAAAAAAAAAAAAAAAAAAACAAAGTTTTGAGCAAAACAATAAAATGTTCAGTGAAAATACAAATTTCTATAGAATATAAATACAGCGCTGTCATTTTATATTGTTTTTTGATTTGACAAAATTTTGCGCCAACGTTTCCATTTCATTAATGGGGAAGGGGACCGAACTACCTAAGTCACCCTTCAGCCCAACAATGAATGATTATTCGACAAAATTAGCGTACGAATTCATGGCGGTTAAAATATCAGAATCAAATAATAAAAGTTTCACTCCCAACACCACTTTTCCACCAAGTAAATGCGGAAAATGTAATAACCCACCCCCACCCAGAAACAAAAACCTGGACTGAAACATGAAGATTATTTAAAACTTACATGTTTTGCATTATTCGGTTTATTCTTTCCATTATTCAACTCTACTGATCGCCTCAACATCCACGACTCAATTAGTTCATTTATTTATTTATTTTTTTGTCAAAAACATCTTTATTCAGGAGTACCAAAACTAAGCTTAGATCTAACGGTTATACTGCAGCTCAGAAAAAGTTTCCTGGGCCTTTTGCCAAAAAGACTTTTTGTTCCTTTGTAGTCTCGTAAAGAATTAAGTCATACGTCATGTAATTAAAACGGTCTTTTCAAGCATTGTTTACCTTTTTTTTTGATCACCACTATCTTCATTAATTACTACTGTGATAACAACTATTTTCTATGGTTTTTAGAACTTCGTTTCTACTCCACGAAAGTCATTATACAACATTTAATTTTTCTAATTTATTATTTTTCTCGTTCTCCTACCTTTTTCCCTAATTCCAGTGGCGTAGTGAAATCAATAGTAGGGTAAAATCACAATTATTTTTCTTCTTGTTTTCTTCCTTCTTTTTCTTCAGCCAGTCCGATGTTTTGTTTTTCATCTGTGAAGCTAGTGATATGCACTAATCGATTGGTCAATTTTTTTTAAATTTATTTTTTATTATGTTATAATTTTGTTATTAATATATATTTATTTTTTTAATTATCAAAATGGTTTATTTTTTTTTTTAGTTGTTGCTGATACTCGATTTATTTTTGCAAAATTAATCGATTAATCCATTAATCAAATATCATTCAAGCTTGGGCAGAAATCATAAAATTTTTATAAAAGAAATAGACGAAATGAGGAAAATCTTACTTGTTGGCTGTGGAATAAGAAATGTTTTCTATTCTACCCCAAAATTAATGGGTGTTGAAAATATTAAGTTCGCAAGTTGGTGTAAAAATTGGTAAAGTCGATTTCTTGGAATAATCGATTAATCGAAAAGTTTGTGAAGCAAAAACCCTTTTGCAACATCGTTTATCGATGTATAGCTTGTTAGTCTTGGCTTAGTGAAATTTTTCAATAGATTTTAAATATCTTGATAAGATTATGACAGAGACATGTGGCAAATGTCAGGTTTATTTCAGTTTCTACTTATTAGTGTGTATATGTATATATATATGTACAAATTTTACACTTGATTTTAAAGTAACTTCCCAATGAGCAAGAGACTTGAAACTTCAACATATTGTATGTTTAAAGATTCAAATCTCTAGTTCATCGGGAAGTTACTTTAAAATCGATTTAAAAATTTGTACATACAGACAGACAGACAACAAACCAAGTTAATAAAAAGACAAGTAAGTACCTATCATAACATATGCATTGATGGACCCAAAACATACACACCCACACAAACACACCTACATGGTTGCTTGAATAAACTGATTACATTCTCAATGAGATAATGATGATGCATTCATGCATGCACTCTGCATTCGGTGCTATTTTGGTTATGGCAAATATCAACTCAATAAGGAAAGCTTGAACCTATAAGAGACTTTGGAATATAAATAGCTACGATTGCTTGCATTCAGAATTTCAGCCATTGTTTCAAAACCTTGTCCACTTACAAGTTTGGTCTCTCAAATACGAGTGGAAGTGCTAATAATTTTCTGTTTGATAATATCTATAGTTCTTATTACAGAATATATTGAGGTATGTAAGTACAAAGGACAGAAAATACAGTACCCATCTGTTTCATTAGCTTTGTGGCTTCAATATACAGAATAAGTTATTTGTAAATACCAGTTACCTAGTGAGTATTGTGAATTTACTATTCAGTACCGTGGAGAGTAGAAAAGTGTGTAGATTCATACAACATTAACATACAATTTGGTATCAAACACAAAAACATAGGTAATAAATAATTTCTTCATTTAAACAAAAATGCACGAGTTATGGCCACTGTAGTAACCCCTTATGAACAATGGCGTCAGTAAATGTGGGCCAAGGCCCACCTTGGCCCAAGAAAAAAAGTCCTGGTTCATCCAGAAAAATTAGAAAAAAATAAAGGGAAAATCGAACACAAAAAATTAAGTGCAGAAGGGGAAAAAATTAAACAATATTATGTTTTTTTTTTTTAACCCATTTGACTGCATTATCTTGAATTCTTGGCTCATTTCGGCCTACGCAAAAAAAAAAAAAGCTGGTGTCGCCACTGCTTATGAATCATTAATAGTTACATTATGCACTATTAGGTTACTATCGTCACTCCACAGAAAGAAAAAATAATAAAATTACCTACTGCAAAATAATAAATGCCTAACTATAAATAGAGTATTCAGTTCTGGGTACGTTAATACCATAAAATCATACTATTTGAATGTAGGTACCGGCTCATTATTATTGTCTTTTTTTTTTTTCTGAAAGAAAGGATCACCAAAATTCATATTTTTTCATCGCAACCTCCTCATTCGACTAATCCTGCCCAGAAAAGACGTTTGTCTGTGTATTCGTTCTCTTCTAAATTGTCGATAGGTCATTCGAAGAGGAAAAAAAAAAGGAAAAATTGTGCTGGAAAATGTTCACAAAAAGGGAGGGAGGTGGAAAACGGACCAAGGTAGCGTATTTTTATTATTTTTATTGGACCGTTATTAGTTCCGGACCATTTGCGGCGATTGTGCGAAACCGTAATCATTCATTGCTAAAATAAACGACCATTACAGTAAAATTTTCATCCTGACTATATCGTAAATTTATTGGTCAACTTGGAATGTAAATAATATTTTTCAATGTTTGGGTTACGAACTGAGGTCATTTCGTAGAAAATATTAAGATAGAAAATACGAATAAAAAACTTTTTTCTTTAGTTACTGTAAATGGGTGACACAATGCAGTTCAGAAAAGTTTTTTTTTTTTTTTTATTGTTTCAAGGAAATGTTACCAAGAAATAAATTTATTTGAGAAGTATTTTTAAAAGAATTTGAATTTTTGGAAACTGCTGGAAGTAATTTTGTTAAAATATCTTGTTTTAGTACATCCTTACCCTTAATGTGATAGTCGTCAGACAGTTATAAAACATTTCTTTAGCGAAGTCGAAATGGTGCTCGTTAAGACTTTCAATTTAGTTTATTATATGTACTTGACTTACGAAATAAAAAAAAAAAAGTCAAATAAACTCAGAAAATTATTTAAATTATAAATAAAAAATGGTTATCATATTGCAAACTCAAAAAGCGAGCACCATAAAATTGTTTTGTTTTGTTTTGTTTTGTTTTTTGTTTCTTGTTTTTTTTTTTTTTTTTTCATCACTAGGGACCAGATGCATCACAAAGAGTTAAACTTGAGTTCATTTCAGAAATCTGACTGGTTTTAAACTCGTAATGATCGTAAATGAAATTATGGTGTTGAATCAACCTTAATCCCGCGAGCAGAAACGGATCTAACAAAAAGGCCAGTTTCAAAATGCCTGAAAAGGCTGACTTTAATTACAAGATGCAGATAACATACCTTAATAAATTTTTACGTGGTTAGGAAGAGTTAAAATTCATTTTTGGTAGAAGGCTCAAGCCAATTTGATGAGCTAATACTCTTCAGATCTGCTGCTGATCCTGAAGATAGAGCTAACTTGCCATTATACGACTGGTCCTAAGCTTAAATGCCAATAGAGTGCTGAAAGAACAGTATTATAACGGTTAATTTTGGACTGGATTGGATTTATTAAGATAAATGAGATTTGTATATCTGATAAAATTAAATTTTCGGTGGCTCAAATTGTGAAGGGACAAGAAAGCTGAACACTAAGCGTGTGTGACACTAGATTACCAAATTCTGGAGATAGTTTACTCTTTCTCAAGGGAGACAGCGATCGGTGAAACTTCTTCTGGTATAAAAAAAGAAAAAAGCAACGATATGATTTTGAGACATAAAATGGCATTCTTATCCTTCAGTTTGTGAAACGCTTATATAATTACTCAAGCAGGGACGTAGCTAAGGGGATAAGGAAAAGGCTCCCCAAAATGTTTTAGAGCTGAAAAAATTGACGAGTTACGTGTATAGTGGGAAAATCATTCCCACTTATTTCTTAAGTATAATCTATCTTTCAATTCGATATGCATGCGCAGTCATTTTTTCGTTCTTTAGAAGATAATAATTCAGGGGCATTGCTAATACTGGTTCTAGGGAAGTCTCTTCCCCCACAAAAAACTTTGGTCAGTTTAAAAAATTATACCACTTGTTTGTTAGTTGGCAAAATCCAACCAATTGCCGTTTAAAGTTGGTGCTGTTGTATGTTTGATATGAGGGTGAGGCGAGGAATTAATTGGAAATTCTAAAAGTTTCAATTAGAAATTTTTAATTTCCCCCTTTTCCTCAAGAAAAGTGTTTCCCTACACCCTTGAACTAATTTTTATACAATCGTCGAAATCAACGCTTAAATATTTCACATATATACTTACTTAAATGAAAAATTGTAATGACGATCACCTTTTACATTCTCGTCAACGACAAAGTAAATTTTCACCCCAAAATTAACGGTGTCAACATCAAGGATCTTACAACGGGGAGAAATAAAAGAATAACCAACCCTTAACTAGACATATTACAAGTTAGCCTACTTAAGTAGCTCCGTAGCGAATATTGTACACAGTTCATATTTGTCCTCAAGTTGAGTCTTACGAACTCGAATCTTGGTCTTCTATATTGCAGAAAGTGCTGAAGGTTTTGCTACTGAAAAATTCCAAAAACACTACTGTAGACTTTCTCCTAGTTCTCGACTCTCACTCTGAAGTGATAGTTAACAGTATACAGTAAGACATCCAACTGTGGATTACGCACCTCCATAAGCTATTTGAGGCAAATAAAAATAAACTATGCCCATACAGTATACAGGAACATCCGCTAGGAAAAATGGCTTTGCACCGGTGGTTCGCCGTACATAAACAACGTACCACAAAAAAAAAAAAAAACCTATTAATGGACAGCCTTTAATGGTAGAGAACTATAATCACAGCACAGGTTGAGGCATATTGTACGCCATTTTGGATCGTAATAATGGTGTTGAATTACAGAAATGTGCTGATTAATCGAATTTATCAAAGCTTATTCGAAGAAACTGACTCGATAAAAATTATTCGCGTTTGCTATCACTTTCTGCGCGGCGTTTGAGAAGAAAAAAAAAATCCATTTTATAGCTTCCACGTCTATAAATTACACTAATTATTATTTTCTTTTTCTGATCGCATCCAGTCGATGATATTTTTTCCGCTTTCTGCAAATCGTGCCATTTTGACGGCATATATGTAGAAATGAATCCAATAATAAGTTTAAAGTTATCGATAAAGTCGAGATAAGTCATATCATAACTCATTGCCTTTTCAACTAAGTAGCCTACACCGATACAGATAGCACCTACTTATTAGTAGGCTATAATTATATTTATTTGAGGAATGAGAACCGGAGGTACTGAAAATATTATCTAACCTTTACCTCAAAATTTTAAAATAACTCAATTGGGAAACTGGGAAACTGGGGGTCTTTCCCCTTCCACAAACAAAAAAAAAAAAAACAATAGGAAGGTGCGAAGGCTCTACATAGACGTTCTCGGATTCTGTTTTTCTTCCGGGCGACATAATTTAATAGCATCAATTCTGTTAGAAAATGTAGATTTTCCAAAAAAAATAGAAAAAAGATCAAAATATATTGAGAATTGAAAGAAATGCTGATATTACGCGAGTCAGAAAGGTAGATTTCGTTTAGAATAGACAGAATTTCAAATTATGAAAGATGGACAAAATTGGCTCATCTTCAAAATTGACTGAGATCCTAGATCTAAATGTATGCTCATGCAAAATTTCATCTCGATCAGTAAGGAATTACATCCTCCAGTTTGTCCACAGATTTCAACATCAAACAGCCGCCATATTGAAACTAATGGGCGGATCTGGCCCATTTTTGAACTTGGCCGAGATATGGATCAAAAATAAACACATTCTAAGTTTCGTCTTGATCCGTAAACAAATACGCCCTCCATTTTGTTGACAAATTTTGTTATTGAAACTAATATATTGGTATATATACCATAAACTTTTTGGGGGAGGGTGTTTTTGGAGTCCGGTGTCAACGATTGGGAAAACTATAGTGAAATTTTCCTGCAGTCGCGACACGCCACCCTCTGCAACAAGTAATTCAAGTATATTTTAAAAAATCCACCTAAAATGGAGGTACCAAAGTATCACCCCGCCGATGGGAACCAAAATTCGTAGACAGTCAGAATAGATCATAGGAAATAATTATTCCAAATTTCGTAGTTATTGGCCAAAAATTAAACAAAACTGGTGATATTGGAAGTATGGTCGTGCCAATTGGCACCAAAATCGTTAAATTTGTGCTTTGGTTGAATACTAATGTTCATACCAGAATTTTGACCTGTACCGTGGTAACAAGAAAGGGAATTAATGTATATCTACTTATGTTATAGTGGAAAACCAAAATGCAACGCATGTTGACAACACAGATATCTACACTGCAGCCGCGTTTTATTTGCCAAAAACAACAACACCGGGGTGACACTAAGGGAAGTTATTCCTCTAATGTAGATTTGATTCCATTCCTCAATTGGTGCATTCATCTTTCAAGAGTGGAAGAGCACCTTCCAGTGTCGACACCTTGTGGCAAATGAAACAAACCTTATATAACACCTAGATACCTAACTTGCCTGTTTTCAGCAACCCTCGCTTCCCATTGCTATACCACACCAAAGTAAAGGAAAGCTGTAAGCATTTTACTCACACTTATACACTTGATCTAATGTTTAAATACAAAATACCTGATTAAAAATTACAAGAAAATTCATTTTATCCCTTGTAACAATAATTTTTGGTATCTTGTTTTCAATCTTAAAGACTGATAGAACATCCACACCAAGTATGACATCAGAACATGCATTAATAAACATAAAGCACTTATTTGAAAATAGCCTTTTTTGCATGAAAAATACATTGTACTCGATTTTTCTGCCAACTGGCCAAGGGATCGAGACAACATCTCAACACTCCATTCGGGTGAATGCTCAACACAGTGAAAGCAGCAACTTAGGTATCAATGTTATAAAATACACTGTAGATATCTATGGTTGAAAATCACCGGTACATGTTGACAATCACTGGTGAATGTCTGAAAAATGCAACGAACCGGTGATGATTGATATACACTAAGTAGTATAGTAAAACTTGTTCAATACATTTTTAAGGGACCAAAGTGAAAAAATGTATTATGCTGGAAAAAATAGTATAGGGGAAGTGAAAAAAATCAAAATTTAATGAAAAAAAAAACTCAAATGAAAATTTTTGTAATGTTTTACAAAAAAAAACATCAAAGGGGACAAAAACTGCGTTGTATTGGTGATTGTTAATAATCGTAATACTTCTCTTCTCAAATTTAGTGTTAATAGGTTAACTTTTTAATAATTTTAAAGAAGTAGCGCAAAGATGGCATTATATTTCAGAATAAAAATTCTGTTGTTGTCCATCCAAAACTATTTTTATTCATTTTCTTCCAAATTATAATCCGTTTGCGGTGTGTTGAAGTGAGGTGTATTATTTTGTGGCAAATATGTAGTCTACACCTGGGAAGCCTAGGGGTAAAGCCCTCTCATAAATGCTACATTTGACTAGGAAAAATGTAATTATCAACATTCACCTCTACCACTTGGTGTACTTCAAAATTTACCAGAAAATGTCCAAAATGGGATACTTTTTTGGAGTTCTACAACAATAATTTGTGTATGTTGGCACTCACTGGTGATTTTGGAAATTCACCATTCTTGGTCTTTCACCGTAACATACAATTATATATACTTGTATTGTGGGGATGTAATATGCGCTCAGTGCTTAGTCAGTCATCGGTGGCATTGTGGCCATGCAGAAATGAGTCACTTTTACAAACATGTAGGTTTCCAGTTCGATTCCCTGAGCCAGCAACATATAGAACTGACCAAATGTTCCACTCATCCCCCTCTGCAGAGTGGCGTTGAGCCACAATGGCATAAGTCTGTTGCGGGTTTGGTCATGTGTACCACTAAACAGCTGCTTTGTTTCGCCTTCTGTTGTCACACTGTTTACCTGTATTGGTATAACAGCACTGGGGAGTGGTTGTAGGGAAGCAATATGTGCTCAGTGCTAAATCAACAACTGGCAGCACGGCCCCCCCCCAAACTACCAGCCTACGCATGTGTTAGGGTAAAATTTCAAAATCCAGTGGATTTTGACGAGCACTGGTGAATATTGACATTCACTAACTGCATTTGTGAAGGTCAAATAATGTAAATTGAAATCATTTTTTCAAAAATTCGTTGGTAATTGGATATGTACTATGAGGTAATATTGAATGTTGGTAATAGCCTATCATTCGTACATCATTTCATGGAATCATAATTATTAACGACCAATTTTTTTTACACAGCATGATGACTACCATATTATTATTATGGAAAAGAACATAATTTTTGTACATGCACCTCCTCTAGCTTTCTTCATTTTTAAAAAATGTTTCTCAAATAACTAAACCTTAAAGTTACAAGTTGAGGGGTTTAGCACTTTGAAAAAACAAATTCACTCCGCTTCTACCTTTACTTAAAATAAAAAAAATTCCTCTTAAAAAAAATGAAAACAAACATCTTCAACATTTACTGGCGATAATTAACATAAACATACACCATTTTCGGTCTTTCTCCTCAACATATGCTATTTAAATAATAGCCTAGACCGAAACATATATTATTTACTGTATAATACACATACGTAGGTATAGGAGTTTTTGGTGCCAAAATTCTCCTCAAATTATGAAACGAGGAAAACGCACCTACCACTAAGTCCTTTCATGAGATCGAAATTAATATGTAGATTTTCGTACAAACCTACGTAAAAAATCCAAAAAAAAAAAAATCACAAAACGAATACCAAAAAATTAAATCTCTTTATCGGTCTACGTTGATGATTTAGGTCGACGATTCAACCCTTAATTTATTTAGAAACCAACTTGCAGCGGTAAAGCGGTTTCTCTTGGAAAATATGCCGACTTTTTCTTCTTTTTTTTCTCCCATTCGTTTCGTTTGTGGTAATAAAAAAAATCTAATCTTTTGACATAATGATGAGAAAAAAATCATCCACGCGAACGTAACCGAATCAATCTCTATAACGATGTCATCTTTTTTGACTGATTTTATTCTTTATTTTTTCTCGTTTCTCTTAGGTCTCCTTGATAGATTTACGCGTTTAAATTAAATGAAATGAAATGTTTTTGATCTTTTCAAAAAATAAAAAAGGCCACCACTTCTAGTGAAGTAGGAAAATAATCGTATTTTGATTATTATTATTATTATTATTATTATTATTATTATTATTATTATTATTATTTTCAACGTAACGAGTCGCTTTTGGCAAATTTATGTCAAAGAAACTTATATTTTTTATATTCGTTGTGATGTGAAGCGAATAAAAAGAATAGCCTATGCTGCATTTCCACACTTTGCAGCAATGTGAAGAAACCTTTACTGTAGGTACGTCAGCCGTGTTGCCTATGCTCACCATCGGATTTCTGGCGTTAATTTTGTCCTCAACCCTAAAGTTACAATAGCTGTTTCTTGCTGACCCACTTTTTTCAGGGTACTCCTCTGAATCCTCCGTCCCCTCACTAGCAATGGAATGCGCAGATGACAATCTGTTTTAGCAAAACCACACTTCTCTGAACAATTGTTCAATTAGACCTTTGTTTAAGTCTTGTGTGCCTACATTTGACGTGCAACCTTACACCTGCTTTCTTATTGTGACTTGGAGTCCTGGGGCAACCACATTGTTGCACCATGCACCCACAGGATAAGAAACAATTGAAGTTTTATGGTTTACTGGTAACCTCCCCCCATTTTAGCCATTTTGTTGTTAAGGTCTGTCTGCCGAATTAAGAATATTAGGACGTAATATTTTACTTCCGATGAACAACACTATAAGAGTAGGTTCACCCTCATAACTATGTCATGCTGTAAAGGGATGAACCGAATTAATGATTAAAATATCACGTGTATTGAAACAGATACTTGTAAGTACATGTCTTTTTATTTTTCACGTGTTCTAATGTTGACAGATGCCTACATCCCGACTTTAAATTGGTGGAATGTTCCGACACACACATATATTGGTATCGATTTTTTTGATTTTTTTCCAATTACACTATCAAGTGGAATAAATCACGAAGGCTAAAATGAGGAACGAGTTGGTCGAAAGAAGAGGATGAATCGCTTAGAAGTTCAGACATATATAGGGGTAGGCCTCAGTGAATTTGACTAGTATTCGTAGTCGACACTAACAATCAGCTAAGTGTTCATTAACCTTTAGAGCCTATTGTTAAACATCAAGAAGCTATGAAAAAAAAAGTTCAGCTGAGAAAGGTAGCTTTCCTGTGAAAAACTATAGCAACACTTAAAAAAAACATTAGTTTTGCTGAGAAATATAGCTGAGAGCTGGAAGTTTGAAACGGACCCTTAGGTTAGTGAACTCTTAGCTGGGGCTTAATGTTGACTATGAATGCCAGCCTTAGTTTGTAGCAGGGATTGGACGGTAGGACAAGTAGGCTAGTAATAAGAATATAATGTCGTTTATATTAACTAATTCTTATTGTGTCAGATAATTTTGCTTTATCGCAAAATTGGTTTTGAAAAATGGCAAGTACAAGATCAAGTCTAAGATTCAAATTCGACTGTATAAGTCCAATGCCAAACACAAAACTTACAAAAAATCGTAAACAAACTGTGAAATGTTGATAAGTACTCAATTTGATAGTTTTTTCTTCGTATTCAGGTGAAGACCGAGACTAAAGACCACGATGTCACTCTTCAAGATCAAGACAAAATAAAAGGCAGAATGTGCAAGGGTTGGATTCAGGCTAAGACTATTAGCCTTGTTCTTACTTTTGCTCATTGTCCAGATAGCAACAGCCTGTTTGTGCGAATCACTTTGAAGTACCAACCACAATTGGATCATTGTTGTTCGTGTGCAAAGTCACGCACGTGAGTACAATTTTCCATCCACTTTTTGTAGTCAGCAACATACGCATACGCGCATGTTCCCGCAGCATTGCGATAATTTTGACTCAGCTTAAAACTCCTCCCACCATAGTCCTATGTCCAAAACTCCAAAAAAAAACATAAAAACAAAAGCCACATCACTACCATATGACGTCGTAGCAATGGTTTGTGAAACCGGAAGAAATTTGTGTTGAAAAAGCAAGCATCCTGGTAAATGATAACTGACAACAATCAAATCAGATTTTAGTGCCACCAGTTGTTAGTATAAGAACTATGTCACAATTTTGTCGCATTGGTATAGGTAACTATGCGATACTAGAGTACAACAACCACGAAAAAATCAAAAAGGCCCAATTGTGCGAGCTTATAATTTGATTTTGCAAAAATAAGGAATGAAATAATGTGAAACCATGATGTTATGAAAGTAATATCCTCAGTTTACCATATTACCGTATCTAATATCTAATATTTTCTAAAAAATTTATATTTTTTGGATTACTCGTTATACCAGAAATGGGCCTTGTCCTTACCCTTATTCTCTATTATTGTTATTCTATCAACTTCAGGTTTTGTTAACTGCTTTTGAACAGTTCTACCAACCAAATTTGGTTATTTTCAATTCTAGTAAACTTAAATGAAATCTACCAATTTTATCATCAGTATGTGGGGTGCATACTGTAATTAAAGTAGGTGATCCAAATAAGGCCAAGTCTTGATAAAGACACCTTTTGACAATTTTGCAACTACAAACAATGGTTGGTAGGTGGTTTTATATGATGAATCCTTATATTACACCTTATCACATATCCACCACACATTGAGGATTGGCATTGTGGAATACCTTGTTGTGAAAAATATTTACAAGTAGAAGGTAATCTACAGCTTTGTGTGTTCTGCCACTTCATACATTTAAGTATGGGAGAGCCAAATCCAAGGCAAACAATGGCAATTTTGTAGATGGTTTTGTGAGCTTATATACTGGATTTGGCACACGCACCCAGACACAGACACGCATACATACATATACGTATGGTATTATGTCATATTTTACGTCATTTCTTGTCTATGTAAGGTGATAAGAAATGACGAAGCATGTTTGGTGCTGGTCAGTGACATCACCAAGATCCTTATCAGGTAGTTTGTCATGGTCTGTATAATGTATCTTACCTATACGTATGTACAGGTATGAACATACAAACGTACATGTGTATATTGGTTTAACGTCATGGAGACGAAGTATGCTAGCCTTTTGGCGGTGACTGTTGTTGAGGGGTATGAGCCTCTACACCTTATATGAGTATTGACCCATCAGGTATTTTTTTGGGTAAAATTTTGTTTAAATGCTAATATTTTTCAAACTTTGACAGTTGCAAAATTTTTTCAGGTTAGTCTAAAGACTTCTACTATGGTTCATTTTAAAGAGAATTTGATTATTTTCAAGATTTTTTTTTATTAGAAATAATGTAATAAACCAGTCATAAACATGGGATGTTTAGAGTAGTATCATTGGTTGTAGTGTGGCCACTCCGACAAAAAAGTAAAAAGTAATTTAGTATTGTAATTTTATGACAAAGATTTTGTTGCAGGTATGCATCCATGTATTTATATGCATTGTGCAGAGTTCACGTGCATGCATAGATTATAAACCATTTTTTGTAACCGCGATGAGTGATGTTTCCCATGTTGTCAGGTGCATTTGTGTTTGTGCGTGCATATGAAAATCGTATAGATTAAATAATATTATTAATTTTCTGTTTTACATTTTAATTTATTTATTTTTTTTGTATACAACCCAGTAACTTATATAAAAGAATGAAAAAATAAAAAAATAAAATAAAATTAATAAAAAAAAATGGAAAAAAATTCTATAAAAACTTGTAGCGCATGTAGGAATCAAATCTCTCATGTTCCACATACGAAGCAAGCATTTAGATCCAACGGTAGGGCTGCAGTTGGTACAGATTGTAATATTTTTATTATTCATATATCGCTTGCCTGCATTAATAGGAAAAGAGAAAAGATGTGGCAACAAGGTTTTTCTCATCTCCGTTACAAAAAGGAATTACGTGAGTATTAAACTGTTGAAGATGATAACCTCTACGTTTTATTTTGTTTTTTCATACAATGACACATATTTGAATGAAAAGAATAATAAATAGATACATTTCAAAACATTATTTTGGAAAAGAGTGGCCTCATTATGAGCAGGGTATTCCAAATAAGGCCACTTCCCCTGTTTTTGTAAATCAAAATGTGAGGAGGGTAGAATTGATCACGGAGAGGACTAATAACAAAGTATTGAAGCAGAATGTACAGTGTATATGGTGCCTAATTTTCAGCAAAATCTGACAAGTTCAAGTTGTTCTAAGCTGCCCTCCAAAATTAGGGTACCAGCATATTTGAGTCAGCTCCATTATTTGACTACTTCTTGCTTCATTCTGGAGGAGATGATAAAATTACATCATCAGAGTGAGATTTTTGATGTGTAAACATCTTAGCACTTGATCTACGGTAGAGGGTAAATGAGAATTACGATTGTTAGATCCGTGTAATTGTAACTGTTACAATCATAACTCTCATTTGTGTGTGTTACACGACATGTAGGTGTGTGGTTGTGTCCATGTGCAACGCGTACATATTGGGATTGTATAATGATTCTGAAAACAATATAAATGTGTAGGCCCCTTTAGAAATCTTTTCAACAATTCAAAAAAAATTTAACGATTAGATCGAATAATCGACCATTTTCTAAACGTAAACAACGAAACGCTGTCCACAATGTTTGTAAAAAATGAAAATGGAAGATAGATACAATAAGATGTGTAGGTAATATTCAATGTAAAAATCTTGCCGAGAGGCAACGTTACTAATTCATTAATCACTGACTAAAGTTGAATACAGCGAACTGGTGGCAAATGTGTTCCAAATCGATTTTCTCAAACACATCCCGATTCCTCCGTGCAACTCACATTTTGAGAACATTGAGTGAGAACATCCCCTCCAATCGCCACAGTGTGATAAGGTCCAGATGGATAAAATGTTTTAGATTGGTACTGGGAGTAATAATGAAATTTCAAGGGAGAGGAGAAGCCGAAAACAAACTATTTAATACAAACAGTGCCTAGGATAAGTATGTAATCGTTTCACATTCATAATAAGTTCAAAGACTCGTTCATTTCACGTGTCGGGCACTCATTTCGTATAGAGTTTCACATTCTGCCCAATTGTTTCCAGGCAATGTACGAAATGGCTAGGAAAATTGTTTTAATTTTTCACTGTTTTCACACTTTGCCTGTAACATATACATAAGATCGGCTTGTCATATGCAGATAGGTACTTTATGCATTAAAAATAACGTTTTTTTTTTTTTTTTTTTTTTTTTTTTTTTTTACTAAACACACACAACCGGAATTGTTTCAAAACAAAAAAAAATTGTATGGAGTGATTCTCGTGGTGAAGTGGTACGCGAGTCGAACGTAATTATGATAATGATGACCTAATTTTATTTCTCTTCGATTTGTAAATGAAGGACGCAAAATCCTATACGTTGAAAGTGGAATTTAAAACTCGTAGGAAAAGAAAAAAGAGGGAGCGAGAGCGGGAGAGGAGAGAGAAAAAGAGAAAGAGAGAAAAGGGATGCAGTTTATTCAACTTCGATCCCTCTTTTATTTTCTTTATATTCGGCGATCGGTAGTCTTGCCGACGACTACGACGACATTATTTTCATTATCATACAGTCGTCATCTTCATCTTGACTGTTGTAGAGGAAGGGTCAAATAAGAACAAACACGCGTAACGTGATTATCTACTAAATATACGTAGACCTACAATAAAATCTGAAATACGTAATTCATCGACCGAATAAGAGCGACTGTTTGACAATAAGTTCTGTTCAGCTGTGATTTCTGAATCTGTGAAAATGGTCAATTCTGCCTTCTAAGCACGCACCCGAGACTAGAGCTAAGGTTGGGTCTGAAGGGAGGCTATACAGTTTCTCAAAGAATATTTTGTTTTTAGTGCAACCTCACTCCCCCACAATAAAAAATTAAGAACTAGAAATTGGCAACCCAAAAATACGAATTCTCACATTCAAAATGGTCGTTACCTACCTTTTTTTTTTTTTTAAGATTTCGTAAATTCCGCGCACATATACTAAGTGAATTTTGTGCGGTATGAAGATGCTGCTTCTATAAGAAATTGGTTCTGAGCTCAGCTCGACGGTTTAAGTTCTGTCTTAGTTCTGCGTAAGCGAGTAAAAAATGAACAAAAAAATTGATACGGACTTACCTCAAATAGAGCACTTTAAAGAACTATTTTTATAAAAAAGTAATGAGGAGAAAAAGTAACCATTTTAAAGTCACGAACTGACAAATCACTATAAACTAAGGAAAATATCCAAAATTACGATAACTTAATACAAGAGAAGTCGTATATGGAGTAAGTGATTCAAATACGACGACGTCGTCTGTAGGCGAGCTTTCACCCGAATTTACACACTGAGTCAGATCCGTATGTCTGAAACTTTTTGGGAACAAAAGTTTTTCTTAGAGCTCTACCCTGCCAAACGAATCGGCTTCTTTGGAAAACTAGTTTTGTACATCTTCAAATAACGTATATCAAAAAGTTGCTAAATAATATTAAACCTCATGAAAGAATACAGTGCTAGTTACCATATTCTTAAATTACGAAATTCTGCTGGAGGTTTAAGTAAGGCGAAAATTCAGAAGACGTTTGTGAATATGGGTCACGTTACATTTCTATTGTGGAGATCCGATCAGTAGTGGATCCACGGTGTCATTTTTTGGGGTGGAGGGAAAGTCAATAATTTTGTGAAGTTGAGATTTTTTTTTGTTTTTTTATTTTTCAACCAATTTGGACGATTTTTATTTGGATTCTGTCCATTTTTTTTTCTTCTCATTTTTGTCTTTTCTTGTTTTGGGAAGGGGTGAAAATTTGGTCGGGTTTTATCCGGATTCCGTTTCATACGTTCATTTTTTCCCTTAATTTTCGTCTGTTTTAGGTTTTGTTTGACATTGAGGGGAAATTTATCCCTTTCTCGCTCCTCCGTGGATCCACACGTGAACGAGATATCATAATTCACCCATTGGAAATCTTTCGATCCCCGAAAATTTTATATCGTTTTTTATTCTTATATAAATTTACCGGTGACTGATGCCATTTTACAACGTAATTCTGATGTTCCGTAGTTTTATTTCAACTTTGAGTTTTTATTTCTTAATTTACCTACTCACATTCCTCGATAAATTTTCATCGTCTCTCTTTCCGTTTCCTTATCATCTCCGTACGTCTCGAAAATTATTCCTTTTAGATTAGACTCGAGAATCTTTTCTTGTCGGTCGTATTTGCGATAAATACGACATTCCATTGAAACGCTTAGTTGAGGACTTTCTTTTTCTTTTTTTTTCTTTTTTTTTTTTTTTTTTTCACTCAAACCAGAACCATTTGTGACATAGTCTATGTTTTTTAGACAAAAGAAACAGGAACAGATTACGAAAAAAAAAAACAAAAAAAAAACAAATGATAAAAAACTGATTCGTAAATGAGTCGTCCGATTTGGTCTCCTTTATCGATCGATAATTTGTAAATAAATTTAATTTATTTGGACACTGCTGGCAGATACCAAAAAATATGTGCAATAAATCGGTCCAGCCACTGGGTAGTCTTTGTTCCATGTATACAGCCAGACACAGCCAGATTAATGGTTTACTCTATTATTCCCTAAGAAGAACTTTTTTCTCTCCCGCCTTTCACCCATTTTTTTTTTTTTTTGTTTGAGATTAACTTTTCATTTGTACCCTGCGTACTTTTTCTTCCTTTTTGTGTTCAATTTCGTTCTCTTTTTTTTTTTTTCATCTCTTGGTCGTCGTTGTAGTTGCATGCATCTTTTCACCAAAATTTCGCACAGATATTGAAACGTAGTCAAACTGATACGATTGTGACACTGATCAGAGCCAAAGGGGGAGGGGAAACGTTCATTGGAAATAAAATTGAATACGTCCACATCAAGAGGGACTAAGTCGACCTATAGGCCCTTTAAGAATAAAACCGTTCATTTGAAGTCTCCCAAATTCCGTTTACCATGCAATGCAACCAGTCTTCGTTTCAGATAGAGTTGAACACGAATCCGCAAATCCACATTTTTTGGGGGATTCGAATATGATTTATTGGGTATTTTTTTTATTGCAATGATCTAAAATAGAAACCACTGTAAGAAAAAATGGAATTTCATCGATCTCGCGTTCAAAATTGAATACACATTTTGCTTCTTCAAGAAGTTTTTAAAATTTACACGAGTCGAAATGATTTTAAATTTTAATTCTTTCAAGCAAAAACCAAAATAAATTTTTGATCCTTGGAAAATCATTCAAAAATTTTGGATCCTTCGAATCTGTCAAACAGACCATCATGCTCATCCCTGGTTCCAGATCTATACGTTCAAACATCGAGTAAATTGTGCCAAAAATTGAAAACAATCTAAAATAGGTATAGTGTTCTATGCTATGTTTGGAGGTGCTATTCATATATAGATTATTGTTGTTTTTTATTATTTTTATAAGTGGATTACGAAAAACTATACTGACAAATGTCAAGAATACCTGAATTAAATGCGTCCTTATCAAAAGGGCTCAAGTTGAAAAGTATCACCGAGTTTTTAATCGTCGTACACTCGTACATAGCAAAAATATTTGTGTTTTTTTTTCATATTTCTACTCTAACTGTAAGCACTAATTCTCTGTCATACTCGTAAGTAAATAAATCGAATTTTGGAAGTGAAAACGTTCGTTCAAACCAAAAAGGCCCAAGTAAGGTCTTTATTCTTTCCCCGATTACAACACTCCTGTCAGAGATACTCTAGTTCGTTACAAGTTTGTGTAGAACAAGAAGTGAACTCCATCTGATCTAATTTTCAAACGTTTAGGTAATCCGTAGCACAAAAATAAAAATTTTAAACGTGATTAAAAAAAAAAAACTAGTCTTATCAATAGACCCTATGTTTTGAACGCATTCAGTTAAGATCTAACACGCAGGGAAACATATTACGTTTCTCTTCCCCCTCCAAAAAAAAATCATTTGGAACACACACTTGGAATAGCCATCCCAAGTTTTATTTTTCCCTTTCCTAGAATACCAAAATATTATTATATGTAAAATACGTTGTATTTTAAGATAGCAGCATGTTTATACTTGGCCTAATAAGACTCGAGTTGCTGTGCGTTTGTTTCATACTTTCTTGACGTGTATTCAGTTTAGCCAGCTAATGTTTTACCTATCTCAATTCACTTTTAACGTAAAATATGTGCCTGGCAAAGATAATCAAGAAACAGATTGTTTATCTAGAAACCCTGTTCTAGAAGAATAGGGTACCGGACATGACTCTCAGAATTACTTGAAATTAATGGGAGAGATAGTCTAAAGCCTGTGAATGAAGGTTCTGAAATTTTTTTTGAAAAATATTAAATAGAAAG
Organism: Ericerus pela; assembly: GCA_011428145.1. NCBI lineage: Eukaryota > Metazoa > Arthropoda > Insecta > Hemiptera > Coccidae > Ericerus > Ericerus pela. The sequence goes on from WOFM01000245.1 coordinate 228,195, forward strand.
GAAGATATAAGATGTCAAAGTTGCGCTGCAACAAAAACAGTACCTCGATGAGCACCCTGTTGTTGTGATGTCATAGAATTGACATATTTGTATTTTGCATTATCAGAGGTTGCTGGTTTCAATACATCTCATTAATACTTCATTTGTAAGTAGGTTTTTGGTGAAAATTTACTGAATAAGACTTTGAAGCAAGGGTGGGCGCACATTTCATTTCAGGACCCAAGAAAACTTTTGGCACAGAAAGCTCAAAGTCTAAATTATCACCTAAGTAAATAAGATTCAATAAGTTTGGATTTCTATCTGTATTTATTTTTTGTACTTCCCACTGAGGTAGAAGGTTGAAAATTGGTATGAGGGTGCTTGAGTATCACATCTAATTTTTTTTTTGAAATCCCAAAAATAAGAAAGGGGCAGTAGATATGGGCCAAAAATTCATTTTCTTGGAATTTTCAACATATATACACTGAAAATATCCAACTCAACACAAAGGTGGTATAATATTGTTTGTTTATGCTTTAAAAAAATATTTTTTGAGGTACTGAGTTCAAACTGGACCTTAAGTTTTTTAATTTGATCAATATTTTGACCCAAAGGGACTCTAAAAAGGGCCCAATTTTGTTTTTTTACATTTTAGTATGTAATACATCATTTGTAATGTTTCTTGAGGGGCTGAGTTCAAATTTGTCAATAATTTTTCAATTTGATCAACTTTTTGACCCCAAAGGATCATAAAAGTGCCCAATTTTGTTTTTTACATATTATTATGTAATACATCATTTGTAATGTTTCTTGAGGCAACAAGTTCAAATTTGACATTATTTTATTCATTTGATTCATTTTTGACGCCTAAAGGGAAATTTTGACTTTTCATATTTTGTAGTGTAATACATCATTTGTAATGTTTCTTGAGGGGCTGAGTTCAAATTTGTCAATAATTTTTCAATTTGATCAATTTTTTGACCCCAAGGGATCATAAAAGTGCCCAATTTTGTTTTTTTACATATTATTATGTAATACATCATTTGTAATGTTTCTTGAGGCAACAAGTTCAAATTTAACATTATTTTATTCATTTGATTCATTTTTGACGCCTAAGGGGAAATTTTGACTTTTCATATTTTGTAGTGTAATACATCATTCGTAATAGTTTTTTAGCTGCTGATTTTGAATTTGACGTAATTTCTTAATTTTACCTATTATGTGATCCCACAGGAGCTCTGAAAGGGGCTAATTTTGAATTTCTCTATTATATTGTGTTATACATTATTGGTAATTTTTTTAGACTTGAAGTTTTATTTTGACATGTATTTCTTCATTCAACTCCTTTTAATGTGATCCAAAGTGGTTCAGATATAAGTAGCTAATTTTGACTTTTCACATTTTATTGTGTGATATACTGTTTATAATGTTTTACAAGTTTCTGAGTGCAAATACAAAAATCTTATTTTTCTTACAAGTAAACTGGGAAAGTGGTTTTATAGAATTTTGTTGTTTTTTGTTGGTCTCAAAAAACATGGGCATCCAATACCTAATAAATCACTCAATAATAAGTGAATATATAATTGCAATCCCTTTTTTGGGGCCACAGGAAGTAAAAAAGTGGTTCAATCTAAAAATGGATTGTAAATAAAATCTCAGTGCCTCAAAAAACATTATTTATTGTGTATCACTCAATAATATCTAATAATTTTATTTGAACCCCCGGTTTAGGGTCACAGGGGGCTCAATAATGGATTTGATCAAAAAATGGATTGCAAATCTAAACTCAGCACCTCAAAAAATATTAATAATGATATATCACTCAATAATATCTAAGCATAGTATCTCAACTTCCTGTTTGGGGTCACAGGGGGCTCAATAAGAGTTTGATAAAAAATGGATTGAAAATCTAAACCCAGATCCTTAAAAAACATGATTAATGATATATCACTCAATAATATCAAAGAATATTATCTTAACCCCCTGTTTGGGGTCACAGGGGGCCAAGGAGGGGTTCAATCTAAAAATGGATTATAAATGTAAACTCAAAGCCTCAAAAAACAATATTATCGATGTATCATTCAATAATATCCAAGAATATTATCTTAATTCCATTTCTTGGGCTACAGGGGGCTAAATGAAGGGTTAAATCTAAAAATGGGTTGCAAATATGAACTCAGCCCTCAAAGTAAATAACTCCTCAGGCACCACCAAAAATTTTTTTCCAAGGCTGTGCTCTAATATAAAAACAAATAAGGAATAATTGGTTTTTGATTTTCTTAGTTTTTATTGTTTTTCAATGTTTTGAATTTGTCTTTAATAAGGGAGTGGGGGGTGCAAGTGCACATCCTTTTATCCCCTCCCTCACAGTCACCATGAACTTTCTAAATTGATGAGCTTAACTAAACCAATGTACAAACACAGGAGAGTGAGGAATGATGAATGAGAAACCTGTGAAAGAGGTGAAAAGTTTGCTGATGTGTCAATTCTATGACATCACACCCACTGCTCAAAAAATATCACAACGTTTTTTGACAACTCAAATTTACCATTCATTTTCTCCCATTCTATCCAACCAATTTTAATGTGGTTTTCACTGATATTTTTTATTTTTTTAAAAGAATTTGAAAATATGTTTACTGAAAATCATGTCCGGTACCCCATTTGAGTCAAATGACGAATTACGAGTAGTTAATTTGATTGAACTTAACGAGATTGTACTGGATCAACACAAACTATCTGTTGAATTATTACAAAAATTTAACGTAATAAAGAAAAATGATCTGTTTTTTACCAAACATCAGAATAAAAGTAAAATTTTTATTTCAACTAATTTGGCAAATAAACTAATAGAACAAGTTCATGTAAAGTTTGGTCATATTGGCTCAAAGCAAATTGCTTTGCATATTTTTCCATTTTATTTTTGCCCAGATTTTAAAAAACTGATCTCTGATTTTTGTCATACGTGTAGCATCTGCATAAAAAATAAGTCTAGAACACCATTCAAATTTGGTCATTTGTTCCAATTGGGACCTGCTTCTGAACCATATGAAATAATGTCACTTGACACCGTGGGTGGTTTCAGTGGTAACCGATCTCCCAAACGTTATATGCATCTTTTAGTGGATCATTTTACACGATTCGCTTTTATTTTAACATCAAAAAACCAAAGAGTTATCGAATTTAAAGTATTGTTAAACAAAATTTTGCATAAAGGACAGAAAATAGGTACGATTTTGACGGACCAATACAGTGAAATAAATTCTTCAGAATTTAAAGAATTTTTAAAGGATAACAACATCAATTTAGTTTTTACCACTGTAGACTGTCCCTTTTCAAATGGTTTAAATGAAAGACTTAATCAAACCTTGGTTAATCGTATACGATGTAGAATTAACGAAAGTAATGTAAACAAAAAAAAAAAACCTGGTCAGTAATAGCTGAACAGTGTATCAATGAGTATAATGATACTGTGCATACGTCAACCTTTTACAGTCCAAATTATTTACTTAACAACGTAAAGATTAAATTATGTCCTGATGATGGTTTAGTTCAAAGTAACGTAGCTGATTTAATTGAGGACAGGAAAAAGGCGTATGAAAATTCAAAAAAGATTCATGATTTGAACAAAAAAATATTTGACAAAGGTAGAAAAGATATTTCATATAATGTTGGAGATCTCGTTTATGTTAATCATGGGAATAGCTTAAATAAAAATAAACTTGATGAAATTCGAACAGGTCCATTTCCAATTTTGGACAAGTTATCCAACGTTATGTACCGTGTAAACTCAAACTTTCGCAAGTTTGAGTCAAATTTTTTTCATGTTTCTAAGTTGTACCCTTTTGGTGGTTAGCCATCTTTGGTATGGGGATGTAAAATACGTTGTATTTTAAGATAGCAGCACGTTTATACTTGGCCGTTAATAAGACTCGAGTTGCTGTGCGTTTGTTTCATACTTTCTTGACGTGTATTCAGTTTGATTATAGCATTCGATGCATTCATTTTAAATTGTTAAACTATCTTTTAGACAGATAGATTATGTGGCATTTGTAACTTATATTTCTTGACTTCATTTGGTTTTGGTAAGTTTGTTGATTTCCTTTGATATGTATGGTCATATTGATTCTAATAAAATCATTTTGTTTAGTGCAATCAAGATTCGTTTTCATTCGTCTCTGACTTACATATATATATTTTTTTTTTCACCCAGTTTGGTTACAAATGTGGTATTAAAATTGATCTCATAAAAGGATTAGAGGTGGGGATGTTGAAATTTTCCGTTTCACGACAAAAGGAAACTAATGACACCATTTTCTCATTTTGATCCCTTTTTTTTATGTAAGTACCTACAATATATACATATAGGTAGATAAGTATGTACTTTATATAGGTATACCTAATAAAATGTATGTATATATAATTATATGTATTGCTCAAATTTTTGGTTCACAGTTTAGAGAAAACTGAAATTTTCACCGGTAGTTCTTATATAGGACTAAATCTGATAAAAGTTTGGTGCCTATTGGTTCAGCAGTTTCCGAGAAAAACTGGAAAATAAAAAATTTATGAAAAAATTTTATTTTAACGAAAAGTAGTTTTTATACAGAACCAAATTTGATAGGAGTTTGTCGCTTATTGGTTTTGTAGTTTCTGAGAAAAATGTAAAATAAAAATAGATAATTAAAAAATTTCTGGAGAAAAGCAAGTTGCCTGTATTTTTTGAAGTATCTTTTTCATGTCTACGGCGCAAGGGGTTACGACCGTCTTTTCTGAATTTCATTATTTTAAATTTTAGGTATTTTTATTCTAATTTTTTATTTTTTTAATTAATCATAAAATTTTAGATTAATATTATCGAACTGTTTTTTTTAGCAAAATATTCCAGTGCTAGATTTTGTTTTCTTTATGATCTTTTGAATTTTTAATTTCATTTTTCATCAATTTCACTACATAAAACATTGCCAAAAATGAGCCGCACTACTATACTGTCGGATGCAAGGAGGAACGTCGAAATTTTATTTTCATCATAAGGGTCGAACTTGGTCCACTTCTCAACTTTCAGTGATCATAGTAGGGCCAGCTAGGTACAAAATTGTTGGGAGTAGGTATAGCATTCAGGCTGAGATAAAACTTTTGAATAATCTTTATTATTTTCCCAAATTTTTATTTTGAAGGTGGGGTGGATTAAACATTTTTTAATTTGTAGTAAATCTCTGTTATTAATTTTATGCTACAAATGGAGGTAGGCTAATTTTTCTTAAGATATTTTAAATCCAAAAATATACAGGAGAATTAAAACAAAAATACGAAATACATCGACGAATTCGACGAAATTCTATTTAAAACACCAGAAGTTTTAAACAAATTTTTCCTGTTTCTTTTTTTATCGGCTCAGAATTGCTGAAATGTGCCTATAATATTTTGATTTTTTTTTCTCAATATTGATTGTTTTGACAGAACTACGAGCAATGGCGTAGATAAGAGGAGTGTTCTAGGGATTTGGACGTCCCTTAAATTCGATAATAAAGCTTCATATGAGAAAAAGAGAATGGGTTTGAAGAACTTCAAATCTTCATGACAAAAATCATTATTGCCGAAGAAATGACTCTCAATTCCAAAACTTTTTGGTTTTCCAGTTTCGATGACTGAATAATTGCATAATAATCTTCTTTTCACCTAACTACCTACTATTAATAGATAATATATGATCAAAAAATGTTCCTCAACTTTATAATTATCATGTTTTTACTGGAAATCATAATACGTACTGTTTATTTTATGGTCAGACGATTCAAATAATTTTTTTTTTATGTCTGTGGAATACCTTGTGAGAGATATTCACACTAGAAGGTTTTCAACAGTATTTTGCGTGTTCTGCCACTTCATACAATTAAGTATGGGAGAGCCAAATTGTCGGCAAACACTGGCGATTTTTGAGCCAGTTCTGAGAGTTTATATACAGAATTTGGCACACGCACACAGACACACATGCATACGTACATGTACGTAATTATGTCATGCGTTACGTCGTTTCTTGCCTCTGTCGAGGTGATAAGAAACGACGTAGCGCGTTTGGTACTGGGCCATGACATCAATGAGATCGTTATCTGGTAATTTATCTCGGCCCGTGCAATGTATCTTACCTGTACGTACATACAGGTACAAACATACAAACGCACCAGTGTAAATTCGTTTAACGTCATAAAGACGATTATTGCCAGCCTTTGGGCAGGGACTGTCGTCGAGGGGTGCGAGCCCCTATTACCTCATACGAGTATTGTCCCCACAATGTTAAAAGAAGCAAATTGGTACAAAAAAAATGGAATCCCACTCCTATTTAATACTGACCCAGGTGTCTGTGGTACTTACTCATACTTTTTTAGAGAGTTCCATCTCTAACTAAAGTTTCGTATCAGAAGAAATTAAAATTCGTAGATTTTTTGCCAGTTTATTAGGTTCTCGGTCACCCATCAGTTTTTTGAAAACCGACATGAAATTTTTCGTAAACGTGTAAAAAAGTGTAACCAAATCAACTTTTGTCAAATGTCACAAGAAATATATCTATATGAGAACAGGGTAATCATTTTACAGTTCTGGCTCCGTAAGAAATCGAACGTGAATTTTGTTTTCGTAATTTATAAAAAGACAGCATTATTTTTGCAATGAAATTTACGAGTAGCTTTTCTGAATCTAAAGCTTAAAGACAAATTCACGATGATCGAAAGGGGAGAAGTAGTAAAAAGGTAGAAAATGAATGGGAGTTCGACTGTATATTCAAGGGGACAGCTTTTAAACTTTTTCTAACTTGACGTAAATTAGAACATTTTTGTTTCGGTCCTTAAATTGTGTCTTCCGAATTTTCATGTTTTGTTTTAGGCATTTTTTTTCATACTTAATCAATACTTCAGTTAAAACTAGAAAACTAAGGTTTGCACAATCATAAAAGATGTCCAACTATAAAATATATATCTTCGTCTCTGAATAAGATAACAATCAATTTGTTCTTCTTATCACTAATTACTCTCTCAACCCTATAATTTTTTCAGTATTAATAATTGCAGTTGTTGGATGACAATATTCGTCAAACATTGTGCGATTATTTTCTCAAAGGGTGCAAAACACATTCACGAATGTGCATTGCATCCCTTGCACCCCCGCAAAATCTGTCTATGAATTGACTATCCCAGCTATTATCAGTAATTATTCAGAAAAAATAGAAAAGTAGCGATAATTATGGTTGTTTAAATGTGAATTGGTAGGTAGTTGAGTACCTAATTAGAGAAAACTTGATTTTCTTAGCCGAGCTTTGCAGCTTCATTTGGAAAAACTCGTACACCAGTGAAACCATAGCTTCATGTCACCGAGAAAAAATAATTGGCAGAAAACGTAGAAATAAAATCAAATACATGAACGAATGTAACAATTTTTTTTTCTTCATCATCTAACAGTAAAATGCTTTAAACATCGTTGTTTCTACCACAAAAAAAAAAATTAATTAGAGGAACTCCCTCGGAAATTATATTATAACATAATTTAAAAAAAAAAAAAATTCGTTTCGTCGCAACATATTTTCGCAACCTTAATATCGTACGGTAATATAATGAATTCTCGAACAAATTGAACCGCTAAAAAAACGAAAAAAAGAAAAAAATTAGGTCGCGATCGTCTATATTAAGGATGTAAAAAATTCAACACGTACGAAGACGATGACAAGAATACAACCGCCATAATATATATATATATTATACATACGTATAAATGTATGTATGACACATTATATATATATATGTTATATTACAGCCGCAGTGTAGAAATATAATAATATTTATTATTATCAATCGTTATTAATATTAATATAAATAAAAATAATAATAATAGTAATAATAATAACCTTATAGTAATAATATAGTATAACTAAATGCTAGAAAGAAAATGAGGGAAAAAACGAACGTTAATGAGAAACGAATAAAATGAAAAGAATTTATCACAGAAATATCGGAAGAAAAAAAAATTAAAAAATACGTCGAAGATAAAAATTTTATTATACTTTTTACAAGAATGGAGGTAGTAAATCATAAAGACGAAGGGGCAGGTATCCATCGAGGGAAAGAGTCACACAAATGGTGAAAAAATTATGATCGCAGTTATGGTCATTCGAATGCTAAAAAAAGGTTAAATTATAGGTTCTTCTGAGTTTCAGTATTTTCGTCTTGATTCCAGTAGTAGATAATTATTGATATTTTTGATGTGAACAGGATCATAGTCAAAAAATGATCTTTACTTTTTGTGATGAAAAAATGTAGAATGTGGGCACTGTTCATTTTTACGTATACTCCAGTCAAAATAATATCAACCAAATGCAATGTTATTTATCCTGCGTATGCATGTTCGTGTATATTAATATGTACGGCTATTTAGAACAAATCCGCCTCAGTACCCATTTCATGCAAATTACCATCACCATCAAGTTATGCAATTACTTAACTGGCTAGTTGGTGAAAATGTTCTCCAGGTTCTCTATAATAAATATATATGGTAATATTCGGTGTTCCCCGTAGGGTTAATTTTATAAACTTACCAAAATAGGAAAAAAGGAAATACATTTTTTGTAAAAAAATGTTGAAAAGGAGAAATAATTAGGTAATTTTAACTAATTAATCATTGTGAACACAGTTGCCCTTTTCCATCCCCACAGGGGTTAAATTTAGAAAAATTCTGAAATTTCTTATTAGCACATGTGCTTATAATTTCAGTTTTTACCCCTTTCCACCTCTGTTGGGAGTTGAATTCAAAAAAATTCCAGAATTGGTTTTGTTGGCAATATTGTATTTATCATTAATTTAAATAAAAAAGTAGTTGCTGCGTCGGTAATTAGAAGAATTATCGAGTATTGTATTTAAACATATCTAATTTATCCCTTTGCAACCCCACAGCGGATGAATTTAGAAAATACCAAAACTGGTTATTACGCTTTTATATTTAAAATGTTTAAAAAAAAAAAAAAAGCAAGTCTGTACGTCCTATTTTCTAACAGATATTACGTAATCAGTATAAATACATTTGACCCACTTTCACCACTATGGAGCATCAATTTTGGTAAATGTCTACACCAAAGAAAAGAATAAGTGGGTGAAATTTCTAAATTTCCACTTTCCAGATTCAATAGTTGGACAGAGTTTTTAAAAGTAAGTCGGGGTTTGTCTCTTGGTAAAAAGTAGAAATAAATGAACTTATAGCTACAAAAATTCGACCGATGTATAACTATATCTACGAATCAAAAAAAATGATCAGCTTCCTTTGCGACGATGAGAGGGGATGCATAATATACGTACACAAAACACAAATCCACGTCAGTATACTGTGGCGGATTTGTCACTAACTCGAATTTCATAGAAAATTCTTCATGGTATGAGGCAGATTTGTACTAACTCTGAATATTATACTAAACGTATAGTATACAGGGTGGTCTACAAGAGGTCGACACTACCTAAAATTTAGTTAGTACATATCAGATAAGAAAAACGTTGTTCTCCAAATCTTTGTTTCGAGTTACAGGCTCTCAAAGTTCTCTAAATTTTTCTAACCAAAATCAAATTAGGAAATTCAAAAAGTCATTAGAATTCAATTTCTGATGATGAAATCGTAAAAGGTTCTCTTGATCTATTTTCTATCTTCAATACTAACGGAGTAAAATGCATTCAAATTTACCACCATACTAGAGATGTGTATATAGGTACTTAGTAGGCAACTTATCATAAGGTAGGCTAAATAATGTATTTTGATGCAACTCCGTGACTATTGAAGATAGACAGTTGGTCAAGAGAACCTTTTTTGTTGTACTCGACAAGTACAACAAGATTTTTTCATTAGATATTGAATTTTAATGATTTTTCGAATTTTCTCATTTAATTTTGCTGTGCGGAAATTTAAAACTTCAACAGCATTTAACTCGAAACAAAAGACTTATGAACCAACGTTCATAAGGAACTTGCACGCTTATTTCGACGTGTAATAATTAAATTTTAGATGGTGCCGACCTCTCGCGGAACACCTAGTATACTGTATAATAATAATTATGTAATTATATACCACGATCACCGTCATATTTTGGCCTACATTGATATAGCCGCAGCTAGGCGTAAAATTTTGACAATACGAAAGAGGTGCGAAATTTTGATAAAAACTGATCGTGTTGTGAAATTAAATCTCAGTATGAGAGGGGTTTGCGAATACCGCTATTTCGTCATAAGCGGCACCAAAAAATCTGTATATTACAATTGTTGTGATTTTGTGTAGCCGGTTTCCTAAGCCAAATGGCACTTCTTATTCAGAACAGACAGCACCTCAAGTCTCAATTTATTTTTCTAGCTTCTGAAACCCAAAATAAAACTGCAGACTGCAGGAGACCCGCAGTCTACATCGCCATCTTTTCTTCCTTCTTAAGCTTTCGAGCTTTGGTTCTTTCGGTTTCCACTTTTGTATTCACTGATGGAACTTAATTTGAACGATGATTTTATTTTATTATTTATTTCATTTCGAATTCGTTTATTGCCCGGAATACGCCCTGAAATAAATTGTTTATGTATTCGCATACAGCATACCTAATTAAACTCGATAGCATGTGTTAACTTTTTTTTTTAACTTTATCAAAGTGTACCTACTATGTGGCAGGACGAGTGATGTGAGGGTCAGTTCGTTACTCTGTCAGAAATAAAGGATGTTCCCAACAAAATTTACTTTTTGACTGACTTTGGTGACGACTAAAATGCGTATGCGAGTGTTGTGTGATTTTAATTCAGCAATTTCGCCCCTCACCAAAAAATCATGCAGTCTGATTTCTCAGATCTCTAGCAGCCTGAACAGTGGTACATTATTATGGAAATATATTTTTTACATTTATTTATTGGAGCCCATTTTACTCAGCGTCTGGAGCACGTATTTGTTGTCAAGAGTGAAGGAGCGGTGGTAGGGATCCGGTGGTCAATCGTCCATATAGGCATGCATTTTTCAGTCACATTCAGACACTGGAGTACTTACCAAAAAGACGAAACCGAACACATCCCCCATTTTAGATCGATAATTGATTTGTCATTAACTACGTACCTATTCTTTGGTTACGATAAGATCTTGAGGATTTTTCAATTTACTCATATTTTTGAGCACAAATTGGTTAAAAATTCGTTAGTTATCCTGTTTATTTTTACAATACCGAATCGAATGAAGAGAGGAAAATTGGAGGATGTTCGAAGTTTTTTTAAATTTGAAGTAATTTTGCGAAGGACTTAACAGCCCTATATTTAAAAAACAAAAGAATAAGAAAAACCGAAAAAACTATATTTTAAGTAACTTACACCACAATAATACCATTATCTCAAGTAAACAAAAAAAAAAAAAAAAGGAATAAAATAGGAAACGTCTTAATGTCCCACTTAAAAAGTGTCTATTCAACACCATGTAGAAAAAAATTCTTCACCTCAATTCACTGTGATAAAATAATGTATTTAATCTCCCACAGATATGGAATATTCCTAGTTTATGAAAATGAATTTTAGAATAAAAATAATAGTTGTAGGTGCCTACCTATATAGGAGTATAGCCAGGATTTATTCAAGGTGGAAAAAAGTTATTAATTGATGACATTTTTTCTTTTTTTAGTCGTCATTTTTGAAAATTTAGGAAAATTGAAAAATTTAACATCCATGAAACCGGTTTGTTTCATACTTTTGGCTAAAATTTCTTTCAAATTTTAAAATTTACAAGCAAAAAAAAAGGTCATGGGGCAATCGCCCCCTTTGCCCATCTTGGCTACCCTATACTTACAGATAGCGATCTTTTATTCATTCGCACAAATTTGAAGAAAAAACTAAAAATCGTTGCCATCTGTAATGTGACTGTGTATAGCTATATAGTATGTTGTCACAACTGTACCAAGAATTATTGTGCTGATAATAATTATCTTTTTGGAACTGAAGCGGTACCTAATCATTATTTTTTATGGACTACGATTCGGTTCACATCAAACGTAATAATAATGTTAGTTCTACTAAGTTTTTGGCTTCAACCGGAGTCGTTTTAATTCGACTCGAAAAGATTAATCTATTTCGTCGACCTTGACAGTGAAATTGGTCCCAAATTTTCTCAATCGATTGCAAACGCGTTAGTCTAATAAGGTCATCGGTTTAGCCAAAGCTTTGACGAAAATTCGAGGAAAAAGGCTAAAAAAAGTTTCACTTGACCGAACTTTTGATGACGAACTTCCTCTTTTCTGAAATTCCAGTGTGGTGAATTGCTGTCAACAGTGCAAATCTCCGTGTTTATTGAAAACACGAACATAATAGGCTGTGTACTGTTGTGTCAAGTGATAAATAAATATTGCAAGAAGACTGACTCGATGGGAGTGAGGTACATACATGACAAATACGAAAACATTACAAGCCAGCTTCCACTTTTCTTGGTTAATTTGGATCTTCTCTTGTTGACAAAGTTCCGAACACTGGCTCTCGCATGCACATCCAAAATAATCGCAACGAATAAGAAAGTGATTTGTCAAAATGCATTTACAATTGGTGGAATAAGCGAAATCTTCATTTTGTTTGGTGTAAATCTTCGTTTCCTTATTCTTCCGAAGGACGGTGTAAATTCACTTTCTCTATTCTCTTCTCTTAGTGTATAAAGTAGTGAAATTTCAATTTTTGAAAAATAAACCAAGAGAAATACTATAAAACATGGCACAGTTTTTCTTTTACCCAACTTCTTAGGTGTCAGGTCAAAGAGAATAAAACAAGGAGTTTAAACTATCCATAAAGGCTACCCATCTATGATTTACACGAATTACGTTATTTTTTCGCAGCTCAACAGAAACACTTCATTTTTCGAACAGATTTCTTTATTTCAAACAACAATAATGCATTTTCATCCCTCCTTCCACAAAAAAAAAAAAAAAAAAAAAAAGGTGAAAAATTTATTATTTTTTAAATTTAGATTTTCAAAATAAAGTTTCCACAAAAAAATCAAACCATCACTTTTTTTTTAAAGACTAACTAAAGAATTGTTACTCAGATACACCCTTCAGTTGTAGAGTAGGTGCATAGGCTATCGGTGTCAAAAGAACAATATATTTCAAAGATGACATTTGAGCTACAACTAACCTAAGTGGAGTCTAAAGAGCAAGTTTTATTCTTCGAGAATTTAACGAAATTAATATTTTTTTCTAGTAATAAATTCTTAGCTGTATTTACAACCATAATATTATATACGACTGAGTTAGGGATTCTACATTCAAATAAGAAATTTCCGTCGTCAATATTTGAATAAAATTTATCA
>WOFM01000246.1:0-14069 GCA_011428145.1 Ericerus pela
AGCCATAACAACGAATGATGAATAATTCGCCTGGCTAAAAGTAAGGTATGGGTAAAATTTCATTAGCGAATTTTGGTAGGCCTAGGCTGCGTACGATTATTATGATTTATAATTAATGAAGTAATGAGTTTATGGTTGCAATCTTTAATTTTATTCTCGAGAATGGAGATATGTTATAAAAATGTATTTATGAAATTCCCCAGCTTGAATTGAATTAAAAAATTTTTGTCTAATTTCCATATCGAAGCAAAGCACGGTCAACAAGGTATTATAAAATATGCTATTTTCGACAAGTGTGTTAAAATATTCGTCTTACAAAATTTCTAGAACAAAAAAAATATTGGCTCATATAAGCTAATTTAGCGTACAATCGATTGTGTGTCCTTATTGTAGTAGTAATAGTTTAATTATCATTTTTCAATTAGGTACCGAAAATCTATTTTACCTTCACCTTTGGAATGTTGAGAAAACTAACTTTGTCCTTCTTTACGTATCACGATTCTTTCATGCTAAAACTTTAGTAGCATGTTTGCGCCGAATTTTTCGAAGATATTGAATAATGTAAACTGATAATCCACGAATGAATATTCAGAAAAGGGATGGTAACAAAATTATTAGTTTTTGAAAAAGAAAACTAAAAATTCGAGCTTCCTATAATTGAACGACGGATGTGCTTATGTCTCTGAGTATAGTTTCAAAACGTGTAGACGTTGGCTCGAAGTATTGGTTTTCCATCCCTTCGAAGTAATCTCCGATTTCAAATATTCTCTCCCTCTAGGTTGCCGTTGTCGTAACCCGAGTTCAAGTTCGTCAGCCTTTCGTCTGCTGGCCGTCCGATGAGATCATTTGTTATTCATTCGATGACATCGTAGGCCGTTAAATTGTATCAAATTTCGTAATTGTATTCCTCAAAAACCAGAAGAAGAAGAACCCGTCGCATCAAATTGATGACGAATCGTTGATGTGTCGACGTGAAAAATAATTTCTGTTTTCACCAGAATGTTTTCCCATTTACGGTGCATTTGAAACGAAACACGTTTTGTCAGAAACTGCTGGAGCAGAAAACGTGTTGAAAAAATTGTTTTAATATTTTAGTTTGAAACCGTTCCGAGTATGCACTGTGCAATGCAGTCATATAAGCGTGCGTAATTGCAAACCGATGACGTAATATTTTTAATTTTTTTTGATTAATTTATCTGTGACGTGTGGGTATCTGAATATTTACGTTTTTTTTTGTGTTCCTATTATATGATGCAATGTCGCTGACGTGAATAGTGATAGTTTTTATTAAATTTGAAGCAGTACTTCATGTAAAACGGACATCAAGGGCCGAATACTAGAACGATATTCAAGTAAAATCCTATTTTTGAATAATGTTTTCCCTGTGATTTCCGATTTTTATAAAAGTACAGTATATGTGAAACCATTAATTGAGTCTCATTAGAGTATGAAAATCGTTCTTGCATAAGGCCCTAAAAAACAAGATACTCCGCATTTTAATGAATGCGGTACATGTTCGAGAATTGCTTAGTAAAGTCGAGTCAAGTCTTATGGTTGTGTTCGTCGACGACACTATCGTTTAAATAGGTTTTTGTTAAGCATAAGGTTCTTGTTTGTGGTTCATTAGACACTCTATGACTATGCCGGATTCTAGAACTGTGGTATGATTTCTCCTATTCGAACTAGTTGCTACTATGTTACTATGATTTCCTTCCAATAAAAAAAAATTAAAATCATCTTCGAGATTTCCAACTGGAATTCATATTTTTTCTGAAGCCCAATGATGAAAAAAATCCTCTATTAATGAACGTTCATGAAACTCAAAACAGTTTTTTTTTTCTTCGTATCAAAATGGAGTATTTATATTTATAAATTTGACGTAAGAAGTCGTACCTTCCAGCACGATTGTTAAATGTTCGAGATCTGTGTATGCTAGAGAATATAGAGGTCAACGAACAAAGTAAATACGTAATCGTTTTACGGTTGGTGATTTTTCGTAATTTACTGTACGCTTCACCGATTTTAATAATTCACCAGAAGAACCAATCATTGCGGCACGTCAATAAAGTTAAATCAGACTGCTGGGAAGAATTGCGGAGAGAGAAATGAAGAAAAAAAATCAAAATGAAACTGTTGGAAAAGAAAAAGAAGACGATACGAAGAAGAAAAAAAAACCCTAAACAAACAAAACGCTGCTGGATTTTATAAGAAACGGATAAATGATTTTATCATTGAATAAAGAGGTGATTGTGAAAAAAGGATGATTTAGACTATAAAAAATGCTGGTATCGAAAAATGTAAATCTTCCTGGCGATATTTTAGTCATATTTGAATTTCCAGGATGAAAATTCGAGTAAATGATTGATCCGTGTTGGGAGTTTCGTTTGTTTACTGAAATGTGATTATATTGTTACTGAGTTTTGAATAAGTTGTTGGTGTAGAAGAAGAAGTATTGAAATTTAAATTAAATTGAAAATTATTTAATATATTTAAAAGACGAAAAGACCCTAAAAATTTAATTTAAATTAAATTTTAAATTTAATATTAAATTTAATTGGGGTAATTATATATTTAAATTTTATATTTATATAATAATTAAAAATGGTTTATATAAAATTTTTATAATATGAATAAATAAATTACTTACACCTATTGAATCGAAAAGAGTCGAATTTTATTATGGCAGTCAATAGGTTTTTCCTTCAACCCTCGCCGCTCCCCTCAAAACTAATCCCTCTGCTATTCGTTTCGTATTTCCACGGCTGAAATTCGTGGTGAATGTTGTATACTGTGTATTTCGTGTGTAAACAAATCCGAATTGCGGATGTTTTAATTCGTAAATTCGTTCGCGCCAATAAAAAACAAGCGTAAAATCACAAATATTTGAAATTGTACGTGGCATAGACGCTGAGTGTTGCAAAGAATTTAAGGGAAACCACCGGCCGGAGGTGTACTGTTGGTACGAATAATTTTGAGGCTAACTGCTATTTAGAGATTGAAAGTTTTCGTCTAAGTGTTAGCCGTTTTTTCCCTCCGATGGTACTTTGTGTAGGATTTTGTCTGTAGACTGTAGGGCAGTATAATCAAAAGGGCCCTGTTTTCTAGCAGTAGAAATTTCAGACTTAATACTTACCGAAAAATAACAGAGATTCGCGTGGCGATTGCCGCATGGTGCGTAGGTACTTAGCAACACAGTCACAAGGTTTTTGGTTTGAGACCACAGCTTCCGTTACATTTCAACCCGAAATGGCGGTCCATTCGGTTTAGTTCGTTTAGTGCACTTATTCTTGGTTGAAAAATTCGTGCTGTCAATCCATCAGCTGCCAGGTTCCGATCTATCCCTCCCTCCCCTCATCGATTCAACATCCTACTTGACTAGTTGTAACAGTAATTACCTACTAGTTATCCGAATGTACTACAAACGAAATAATCTTCCTTTACTTTCCCGGTCAAAAAATAATTATTTCAAAAGAAAATAATTTATTTTAAATCCGATTAAATGAAAAATCATGCGTTTAAATTTTTTCCTTTGGAATTTTCGTTTGGCTCAGTTGAACTTAATCAGTCAAACGAAAGAATTCGCCAGCAGTATGTTTATATCATATTGTTTTAGCCTATTAAATTGAAGTGTGCGATTGCTTAAGTTGAAAAAACTGTGAATTGACGTGAAAAGTAAAAGCTGTTCAAATGTTTATTTCGATTTCTACGCAGAGTCAAAAATAAAATAGCGCATAATCGTCTTTATTGTTTAAAATGAGATTTTTGATAAATATGTACATTTTATTGTAACGTATTTTATCCTGAAGAAATTTCCTAGGATACCGATTTTCGATATTATTTACTTTATGAGGTTGTCAACCAGTGAGTACAGAGAATATGTCTGATGTTTGGAGAAGAGATAGGTCAGTATTGAGAAGGAAAATTTCATAAGTTTAAACTAAATTCATCATCATCAAAACGGTTTATGAGAAAATTATATTTTTCAAATTGTTGAGAAATTTTTGATAGATTCAACAAATCCTTTTTTTTTAAATGTTACTCAAGCGTGTAGACCATGTGGTGAATTCTGGCTCTTTGAAGAAGGTCTAAAGAAAATTTTGTTATGCTTTAAATTCATCATGGTAAAAAAAAATTTCGAAAATTTTTTAGAGAATTGATTGTTTAACATTGTTTAATAATTTCTGTTATACGAGAAATATTCAGTTTTGTCAGCCTAAAGAAATATTTTTTGTTGTGAATATTTAAATGAAAATCGTGATTCAAAAGTCAGCCTGTAATAATTGGGTACCTCAACTTCGAAAATTTGTTTTTCGCTTGGATTAATCTTTCCGTACGTCTTGGGATAGTCGTGCTACTTTTACAAAGCAAAGATTTTTCAAGTAAAATTTACAAATAAAGTCCTCATTAATTAGCTGAACATCAGAGAATTACAGGAATTCACTGAAAATACGATTCTTTTTTTGTAATATAGATATTATTTTCTTATAGTTTTTCTACCTTTTAAATTTAATCTGCAATTTTTTTTTTCCCCAATCGAAGTTAGTGACGAAATTTTCTATTTTACAGACTTTGTTGATTCACTGCTTTTTTAAATAATAGGATTTTCATCTTTGTTCGATGTGTTCTTTAAATCGACTATTTAGAGATGATGTGTGAAGGCGCACTACAAATACCTTATTTCCAAGGCTTTGTGAACGTGAAAGGTTTTTATGTTGAATAGTTCGGTGGTACTAATTTTCGTTGTTGTCTCCGGCAGGTAATTTTTAATTTAAAATTATCATTCGTGATCGAGTATGCAAATATTTCTGTCGATTGACGGGAAATTAAGAATGTTGGAACTATTTTTTGCAATGATGTGTTGTTCACTCTTCTCCCTCTCTTCCTCCTCTTCATCTTTTTTTTGTCAATTTCATTGAAATATTTGTGAATGGAAATTCTGGTTTAGTGATCTTGACTTTGTTCGATATGTTGTTCTAACTGAAAAGTTTTTTTTTTTTTTTTTTTTTTTCTCAATCAAACTTGAAGAAGTTGAAGCTTGTTTATGTGAGTAATATTAAGGCGAGGATAAGAATGTTTTGCGATTTATTCCTGATTTCATCTTATTTAAAAGAGAAGGATGATAATTCTTGATGAAGATAACCTTATAACTAGATTTTTGGAGCAGCGTTTATCGTTTTTAAGTTTCTTAACGTTCATGTTCTCGAATAACTGTTACTGGTTTTGTTTTATTTTTGTACATTTTTATTGCAGTTACTAATGCCACGAAATATTTTACGTAGTTTAGTAACAGTCCGCTGGGGTGCGCTGTAATCTGGTTTGTTTAAGTATTGTAATCACTCGCATAGTGGGTTTTTTGTTCCCTCCTCCGATCATTTAATACTGCATACCTCGGTAAACGCGAATATACGTGCCAACATCTCAGTGGTCGTAGGTTTACTGCACACGTGCAGTAAGTCTTTTTGCGTCTGTTTTGATTTTGTTGTAATCTGTAACGGCTTCAAAAACTGACGGAAAAAGACCTACTGCACATATGCAGTAAACCGATGTCCATTGTAGGGCTTTGGAATCATGGCACATTTCGTTAACATTGGTGGGATAGGACTATTGGGTATCCAGTACCAAATGATCGAAAGTTCCCTTCCCTCCTATGATATCGTTAGCTGCAGCACATGGTTAGAGCACGAGCTTTTAGATTAAGGGGTGTGGGTTTTAATCCTGAGTAGGTTATGTTTACGATGTGACTTCTTGGAATTTTTTGAAAATATTGTATACACTCAGAAAAGCGTATCTTTTAAAAATTCATCTTTAACGTAATTTATTGTTATGATTTCATTGAATTAGATAATTTGAATGAACATTATTTATAAAGTGGTCGAAATCCTAAAATTAAAACTCAGATGTTGTTTTGTTTGCATTTGTGGGTGTTCATTAGACGATCAGAAGAGAAAATCATATTGAGTTTTTATATTGTATCTCCCATTTGATACAATTTTTTGAAGAATTTGTTTTTCGTTTCTTGTAGCTTTTTGTAGTCTGTACCAACGAATTTCCATAACATGTTATTGGTGAAGCGGTTAATTTGCTTTCGAAAGGATTATGTTTATAAATGGTAAAACCTTCAAATTTGAATTTAAATGAAGCCTGAATTAGGATGCATGGAATCTAATTCAGTTAAAATTGTTTGATGTATGTTATCCTCAATCCATTTCGGGAAACGGGAATCATCTTTCCTTTACGGATAAGTCTTGAATACGGAAAATCGTCTTTTGTGAAAATTTTGTTCTAAAGAGTTATTTAGCTTTCACGTCGTATGCTGATTGAATAAGCTTCCTCCTTTTTATTTTGTTTATGTTGAAGTTGTACGGAGCATATCTCTTACTCTTGTCCAATCGCCTTATAAAATCGTATTGTAGCGATGTGGTTGGAAATGACTTTCGTAATAATAAGAAAAGGCGTGATACTATTTTCTCCTTGGACCATAGAGGAAAATACAACTATTGCATTCAGTGCAATGGCGGGACTTGTGGAAAAGCGCCGATCCTGAGTCATAGATCACGAATATATAGGTCAGTCAAATTCTATACACACAATATATATATATATATTTCTTTCTTTTTTTCTACTATTAGCTCATTTCAGCACTTTTTGGGAGTCTGTAGAGCCTCCGCTGTATGACCTATGGCAATGAAACTTGAGATAGTGTTAGAAGCATTCATGGGATACACATTCGTGTTAAAATTTTGAAATTCATTCGCTAGTTTTGGAGGAAGGGGTTCTTAAAGTGTTACAAATCCACCATGTTGTCATCGCGATAACTCCGGTAAATTTGAAGATTTGGCTTGAAATTTTTATGGCAGTTGGAAACTATTAGGGACTGGTTTGGTGTCGAATTTGAGCGAAATCGGTTAATTGTTTTTTGAATGAGAGCCATTACAAAATTTGGCACTGCTGGAAAATACACACTTACCGCTGTTGATGCGCGGCAGAAATATTTTAGTTTTAGTATTTTTAATTTTTTTTTTTAATTCACTTTCCTGGTGATTTCTTCTCATGTTCAATTAACTTCAGTGAGGCCAGTGTCTAAATATGTATTATTTTCATAACTTCTAAAATTAAAATTGTTGGCTTAGATTATGTAGTTCGAAATTTTGTCTTTGATTTTCTTTCTGATTATTCACTTTCTACAATAGCTCTTCGTGTGCCAAATATGTAGTGTATTCGATTTGATTTTGAAATATACGATTCCATGCTTTCTCTTACTCACTTTCGACGATATTTGCACGTTTGAAAAGATGCCAAAGTGATGTCGATTGTATCACTTGTCTGTCACTTAAAAGCCTAGTAAGTGGCGAGTTGTACGACTAGACGATTCGTCAAAACCGTCGACGTGATAAGCACTTCTCGTTAGTGACCAGCAAATATACATACAGATATGCAATAATTTTCTCCCGAAGAGTACGTACTTACTGTGTACTGGACTGCGGCATGCGAATATAAATAATTAATTAACGGTTGTAGTTCGATTAGCAAACCACGAACACTCAAAAATGGCTGCTAGCAAGTCGACGTCTACATATTAGTGCCGTACGTGTGTATCTTATCCTTGGCGAGTCAACTCGAGCAGAGAGTGTTGGAGACGGTTTCCAGCTAACGGAGAAAGGATTCGAGGTAAAACGCGGTCCGAGCAATTGCTACGTGACCGTGAAAAGCAGTGCCTGGAAATACCTACCTGTCTTACATTTCCACGCGAACCGAGCAGTTTTAACGCATCAAATCGAAAACACAACGAAAATGATGCCTTTCGTGGATGAAGAAGAGTGCAAAAAAGACCACATATAAAGCTGTAGTTACTCGGCCGCTACTTCTTTGTGACGCGAATTTCCGGTAAACTCAACGGCGACTTTGTATACTCGACCGAGAGCAAGCTTTATCTTGTGTTCTTAACTTGGCTCGTACCAAATCCTCCAGAGTCCAGATGACAAGGACTGATGAGGAAACGACGTACAATTAATTGAAGCATGAGAATCGAGAGCCAACGAAAATTGTACCCAACTTTCAGCTTATTTGGTGTAAAGATTCGTTCGTTCATCGGATGCTAATTCGTGTCAGAGCTTTGCTGCTCCCCCTTATCTATTAAAGTATGGAAAACGGAAATTTCGTGTTGTGTGTACGAAAAACAGAGGCTGACGACGGAGGCGTAATGTTCTCTGCACACTTGAAAAATCACAGAATTGAAGAGCGAGCGTAAATAATTTGATAATTTTTTCCCTTATTTATTCCCTCCTTTACTCTCTTTTTGTATTAGCTGCTGCTGCCGCCTGTTGAACGATTATTTCATGTGCCAAACTATGAGAAGAAAATTAAAAAAAAAGAGGAAAGAAACGTGCATTACGACTATTTCTGATTATCGGTTCTTTTTTTACGCTCCTCAGGAGGCGCTATTACAATGGTGCGGTGGAAGAGAATGGATTGAGAAAAGCACCTGCAGCACTCGATGTACGCAGTCATCATTGGAGTTACGCTTTTGTACATTTTCCACGGTGATACACATCTATCGATTTGAAGAGTGATTTTCATTAGCACGGTGGCGTGCTGCCCGTAAACAATATTGCGGAAGTACTAAGTCGAAGGTAGTAAAAAAAAATTGAGTAGCTTGAGTACGAAACTTGAAGTTTTAGTGCAGAACCAGCTAGCAGCATAATATTGTACGATCGTACGTGACCGAGTGAAAAGTTGGAGACTATGTTTTGGGAAACCGGCAGCATTATCGTTGGTTCTTCGTATATAGGTCTTGTTTTCAGAAATCAAGACTCGCTGCCAGTTAGACTTGGGCCTGGTCTTGAAGACGATTTCTGTCCGAGGAATACGAAAATGTTTCAGATCGTATATAGAAGGTGGCTATCGTTGAAACTCAATCAAGGACGATAAGTTGTTTGGGGTGTCCGACACATAGGTGTATTTTATACACAGTCCGTTAAAGCCGCAGTTTAATCCAGTGGTTTTTTCTGTTCCTAAAATTAATGATGAGCAAAGCTGATTCATATGTTTCATTTTTTATATGAGTTTATGAGATCGAAACCAAAACCTGAGATTATTATTGCTGGAACCAGACCAAATTGGTCTTGCTTTTGCTCATCACTACCTTCGATTTGATTGTGTCGCAATTCAATCAACAGACTTGTGCAGAGGGAATAAGTTCACGGAGGTTTAGTTTGCCATTAAGAATGCATCTGCCCTGAATAGCTGGTTGCTGGTTTCTTTGCAAGGTACTCCGGTAATGAAGTCTGAGAACAAAGTATTCGAACGTTGCTAATTTATCAGAGTTGTACTCATGTCACCAACTTGAAACCCAGTTTTTCTAGGAGCTATGATTACCGTATTGCTAACTGTGGTTTAGGACTTTCTCTGTGTACAGCTTCCACTGTGACACTGACCTCCGTGTATTCCTCGTAACATCCTTTTTGTCTGTAGAGATTAACGGAAAGTTGTTCGGAAGATAGGCAGGAGAAAGTGTTCGCGGAGATCACGTCAGTTTTATATTAAGTTTTACATTAACTATTTATTTTCAAGTTAGTAAGGTTTTGGGATTTCAGTTCTTTATTGCAAAATGTGTTTCATAGTTGAACGAAATGTCGACAATTGTCGTTTGCTGCTTGTCCATCCAAAATAACGGCAGAACTTATTATTAACTGGAACAACTTATTATGTAAAACAGTTCTTACTGCCAATGACTGAATTATACGTCTAGACTTATTTTTCTCCATTTTCTACGTCCTATTAACAGTTCTCTCGTTTCTCCGAAACACGCCAAGTGGTTGTCAGCTCTATACTTTACGATCAAAAGTCTCCATGCCTCGTTCGTTATGTACGCTCGATATGTTAGTTGAATTTTCTAATAATTTTTAAATACTCGGATAGCTCTTTCGTTCTGAAGATTCTCATCTTACTTGGCGCCCGCATCATCTCTCCATCTTGGAACCGTACAATTTACGAGTTTTTCTCGCATCCAATTTTTATGTAAATGATCTCGTCGTGTGCACCCCTCCCGTGTGTAACACCTTCATAATTTAGCCGATGATCTTTGCTGTGAACAGTGTGAACCTCCTTCCTCCTCAGTATGTTACATGTTTCATGAGGGTGTTACTTTCAGTTCCACGATTCGATCATCTCGTAAACTCTTCATAAGCGATAATCGTTGATTAGAAAATACACAGTACGTGCGTTAATACCGACGATAGATCGAAACACCATCAATTTTAATTTGGTTGGTTGGTTATAAAAAGATCGGTTCGAAAACCTCGTTCGTGTGTCGTAATCTCATTAATCACCCATTTTTGATCCGATTTCTTCGCGGGTAATTTACGCGTCACTACTTTTAAAGTGGCATAGAAACTGGTTTTCTTCCCCCTTCCTCCGCATTGCTCTTCTCCTCATCTTAGCCCCTTTTTCTAGCCACCTGAAACGCGGATGGATAGAAGACACATCCACCTAGGCACCTAATCGACGTGCGATGGGGAAGAAATTTTGTGTTATCGCAGATTGGATGCATCGAGAAGCGCTGGAGAGGTTATACTTCGAAAATAACAATAGTACGAGAGCAAGGAGATAGTGAAAGAGAGACGCGTAGGAAAACTGAACACATGGCGTTCGAATGAGGAGCTACAGGTTCTTTGTTATTATTGCTTTTTTTTCTCCTTTTCATATATACATATATATTATTTGTTCCTTTTTTTGGCTCATCTCTTCTCTCTCTCTCTCTCGGCTTTCCTTTTTTTCGTCTTTTTCTTTATCTTTGTAAAAAAGCGGTTTGCAACGCGTATGTCGCTTCATAAAATACTCGTATCTACCACCCTTAATACTCAGACGTGTAAATCGGGTCGTTTTCGTTTGATTGTGTTCGCCACAAAAGCTGTGAGGGCACCCCTACGGATGATTTGAAAAAACAGGGCGGATTTTCTGGATACGACGATTATGACGACAACAATTGGTAACAATTTTTTCCTGAATTGTGTGGTACTCGAAAGAGTATTCGGGGAGAAGAGGTTGATAAGCGGGCAAAGGGATATGGAGAGATCGTTGGAGAGGGAGAAAAAAGGTCGTCGAAGATGTATTTTATTTGTGAGCTACGTTGGCGCAGAGGGAAGTATGAAATCTGTACTCTCCTCGTGGCTTTTCTCTTCGCGTAAATAATGAACTCGTTGAATGAGTGTAGACTGCAGAGGATTGAGAGAGATTAGACGTGGAGATACTTTAGGCTGCGTGTAAAATGGGAATTTGTGGGAAAAGCAACCAATTTGACGAACGTTTGGCGATAATATCGTATAAATTATGATCAGTTTTATAGTAACGTGAGTAAAAACATATAGTGTAGTCAACAAACGCTCAAAAAGGCGTTCTAGAGGGAAATCTATTGGACAGTTTTTTCGCTTTTCGCATTTTTTTGGAGGTGTTTGAAGATGAATGTACGAACAGTCCTCGAATCTTCGAGGTAAGTCAACTTCAAAGCATCCCAAAATATGTACTTTGTTTTAGTGTTTTGCAAATATCTCGTGAACGGTATGTTATAAGCCTAAATTAGTTCGGTACAAACATATTACAGTTTATGAAATTTCATACAATAACGTTACCATACATTTTTTCTCAATTTCTTAGTTTTCCAGAAATTTGCCTGTCAATATTATATTGAAAAAAAAAATTTTATCCCACATTTTTTTAATAAAGATAGACTTGTAACTTCTGAATCCCTGATTTTATAGAAAACAGCTCCGAAACAATGTTGTGGATCATTAGATTTTCTTTCAAATGAGTTTATTAATTATACTATTATCGCCAATAGATAAAGAATTGTAGCGATTTGAAAATTTATTAAAAATTTGGAAAATTTGTCGTATTTATTATTATTATTATTATTATTATTATTATTTTTTCATAAAAAATCTTATCATGTTTTTCGATAAACATGGCCTTGCAACTTCTGAATCTTTGCGCTTTTTCTAAGCCTACAACCAACCATTCTTCTTGAGATATTTGAAAGAAACTGAAACAAGGTACACACTTTGAAATGCTCTAGAGTTAGCACACTTCGGAGATTCGGAGACGTCTAGAAAAATTAATCTCCATATAACTTGTAAAAAATTTTTATGCATTTCAAATATCTCTTTCGCGCACCAACCGCGGTAGGTTTGTATTTTCCAAAATTTTCAAATTTTGTAATGGCTGCCACTCGAAAACCAGTTGACCGATTTTGCCCAATTCAATACCAAACCAGTCCCTATTAGTCTCCAATTACTCCATAAAAATTTTAAGCCAAAATCTTTCAATTTACGGGAGTTATCGTGATGATAACATGGTGAGATTGCAAAACTTTGAGAATCGCTCCCTCCAAAACTAGCTAATGAATTTCAAAAATTTTAACTGGAATGTGTAGTCCCTGAGAGCTTCTTAACACTAGCACAAATTTCATTGCCATAGGTTAAATTGCCAAAATGAACAAAAAGTGGAAATATAATATAATTATATTATGTATATTAGTGTATTTTCCTGAAAATACAACTGTTGCATTTAGTGTAATGGCGGGACCTGTGGAAAAGCGCCGATCCTGAGTCATAGATCACGAATATATTGGTCACTCAAATGCTTCTGCAATATATATGTATATAATATTTCCAGTTTTTGTTTATTTAGCACTTTTTGAGTGTCTGTGGAGCCTTCGCTGTTTGACCTATGGCAATGAAACTTGGGGTAATTTTAGAAGCTTTCATGGACTACACATTCGTCTTAGAACTTCTGAAATTCATCCGCTAGTTCCGGTGGGAGAGGTTCTCAAAGTTTCGCAAATCCGCCATGTCATCACGATAACTCCCGTAAAATAGAAGATTTTGGCTTGAAATTTTTATGAAAATTAGAGACTATTAAGGATTGGTTTGGTATTGAATTTGAGCGAAATTGGTCGCCTGGTTTCGCGGTTGATGCTCGGCGGATATATATATATACATATATATATATATATAATGTGTACAGAAGAATTTGAGAGACATATATTCTTGATCTACGACTCAGGATCGATGCTTCTCCAGAAAATCCCGCCCTAGGTCCCCCAGACACTTGATGTTGTACAGTATGTCTTATGATGATAAACTTGGAACATTGGTTATTATTTTTCGTTCGTGAATTGAAATGGCCGGAGGCTAAAAGTAAAAGTTACGAAAATTTTAGTCGGAGCTCAGATTTTTCATAGGATTAATTCATTTTTACTTCTTTTTTCTCGCTTCAAGATTTATTGGATCTCTTGATCGCTTGTGTATTCTTTTGCCTGCTCATATTCTGATGTGGTGTTTAGTTCAATGTTTAGGGCACCGATGTGAATGTTGCCTTTTCAATCTGCGTACAATTTTTCTTGGCTACGTTCATGTTTATTCTTATTTCACTAAAGGTGAACCAAAGATTCATGTAATCGCCGAACCTGCATATTATCTTCTTTGTTTTACTAAATTCTGAGTTTCTGATGGAATCGTAGTTAATTTAGTGTGCTGCTGAACCTTTGAAGGTGGTAAGTTCGAATTAAAAAAAATCTAACAAACGAGTGAGGAACAAAAACATATAATAATCACGTTTATATTGTCCTTCATCCTCCTAGTTTCGTTATTTTTTGATAAAATTCCATCTTTTCCCCTCAGCCGAATGAGCTAATTGTTCTCGTTGAAAAACTGATTTAGTTTTGACGATGCGGTGTCAATTTTACACCGATTTTTTCGATCTTGTTTTTTCCATTATATTAGATTGATGTGAAAAGTTGCCTGCAATCAACTGATGTTCTTGTGCATATCATATTGAAAAAGTGATTTCGTGCAACGCCTTCTTTAATATTCCAGATAAAAGGTTAGAAATCAATTTCATGACTAATTTTCGTCTGCTGCGCTCATTACTGGTTTGTCTGAATATTTTAAAGTTCCAAGCGCTATCTTTTGTGTGTATTATTTTCTCACGAGATACTTTACATCGTGAAGTTTTCGTTCTCTTGGCTGAGGTACACAGAATGGCAGGCAAAGTAATATGCGGTCTCTATGAAT